>VUQK01016274.1:0-17506 GCA_015106715.1 Bujurquina vittata
GTATGGTAGCCTTCCCTGCCATCTGATCACACACACACACACACACACACACACACACACACACACACACACACACACACACACACACACACACACACACACACACACACACACACACACACACACACACAAATGGATGACTTAGTTTAAACATTTAATGTATTTCAGGTTGGGTTTCATGTTTAATTTATTTGGATGATGGACAGTCAAGTTTTTCTACATGTTCATAAATGTATTTTATTTAAATGCTGAGATCATAAACGTCGTTCATTTCTTTCATGCCGACGCACAAACAGCGAGAGAACACAAAGTTTCAGTCAACAGCGCTGTACGACCATGCTGCTGTGTCCTAAATTGCTTACTGAAATTAACAAAAAATTTATGTATGATCATGGACTTGTTTCACAATTTATGTCTGAACTCAGATAAGCCTTAGTGGTACACTTACAGCTTAAAACTATCAAGGAACTGTTACAAGAAGAATGAAGGTCTGATGAACCACTGTTTGCACAGGTATGCCTGTGGTTGGCAGGTTTCTAGAATGGAGACTGCAACTACAGTTTTCTGTTTACGACCCTGCCCAGATATGCAAGCCACTTTTTAAGCTGCTGTGCATGAAGGAATGTGTAAGGGTCAAGATAGCATTTTGCAACTGATATCAACTCATTTCGTGCATTAGAAGGGCCGATAAGGCAATAAGGCAGGATTAACTATTATTAGAATTAATTCTTAAAAGGAAATGTTTACAAATTTCTGCTTCTGAATTTTTGGGACTGTATGAGGCGACTATATAAATTTACAGCAAGAAATTTTATGATTCTAATTTGTAATGAACATCTTTTTTAAAACAAACTTTCTTTTTTTTTTACATTGATTGCTGTGACATTATTTTAGCAAAGTCAATATCTAAAGAGAACCCATCAGTTAGATGAAAATACATTTACATGCTTTGATTTAACTCAAGTTTTGTTTCCAGATTTGAGTACAACTGTGTAAACTTTATTTGATGGCTAAGTAAGAATGTGAAGGCATGTAATGCTCTGAAAATAAGGACATTAGCCATCTGTGGTTTAACATAGTACCTGAAAATTACAAGCAGGATATTGGGGAAACAGGTCAGAAATATGCTACAAGTGCAATGTGAACTTGTACTGGATTGCTTTTAAGTGACTGTCATGCTATTGAAATAAGAATGAGGCATCTTATTCCTGGAAAATCCAAACATGTTTAATTTAAAAATTAACTACTAAAATAGTACGATTTACCTACACAAACAATGAGTTCTTACTTTAATAAGTCCCTTTAACATCGAACATGTCGTCAGCAACACAACATATTTCAAATGTTGTGCCGTTCATGGACTTACAGCAAAAACTGCCACAGCAATTGATAATAGTTCTATGATGGGTGGGCAGCAAAATTTCTCAAACTGTTTGAATTTTTTCGATAGGACAAACAGTTGTGTAATCATGGTAATGCAAATTGCGTTTCATGAGACGTTTTGGCGGTGACACGTTCAGTGTTAAAGGCTGTTAAAGGCAGGTAACAGGTGTATCGTGGTGATGGCTCGGTGTTAAAGAGTTAATTCAAGGTCATTTTAACAGTTAAATAATTCAAAATCTTTATGTAGTTTGTAGTAATGGTGGAACTTGCAGGCCCATGTGGTACATCACTGATTTTTTTGTATATACAAACTGTGTTGAGCGATAAATAACTTACGTAGAGAGAAGAAAGACATTACTGCATGAGAATGTTTTGAATAATGATAATAATGAGAAACAAGAATGTGTTGGAGCACTGTCCTTCACATAGTCAGTATCTGAGTGGTAAAAATGCTGCGCGCTACAAATGTGTATACATGATCAAACCAAGAATATACATTTACAATAGCTTGGACATTATTAACAAGGTTGGATTAAAAGTGACCCCTTAATCCTCAGATGCACTCCTCAGATCATTAGCAACAAATCAAACAAAATCATCTGTAGTTGCAGTTGGCAATACACTGATGAAAATATAAAGAATAGTAAAATCCTTTTCTGCTAATAGATCCTGCTACACTGACTCCATGTTATTTCTACAACTATTTTTCTTTGGCGTTGTTCAAAACATTTCTAATATTTCTGTCTAAAGGGAGCTGAATCAAAGCATCACATGACCAAGCATACACAACCTTCGGTTGATGACCAACGCTGAAAAAAAGAAAGTCCCACTGCGGCGAAACAAAGGGAGGTTCTAAACAGAAAAAATCCCACACATGTGCATGATCGCTGCAGTAACTGTGACGTGAAAAGTAGCTAAATCCGCTACTTGTGTCACTTCATGAGAAGTTATCGTTTCTGTGAGCAAGACAAGACAGTAACTTTAAATGTGAAATTGCACTAAGAAGTGCAATGTTACAATGTGATGTAATAGTTTCACAAAAGACAAAAACAAGCAAATCTAAATCTCCAGGAACTCAAGGTACAAACAGGCTGCACATTTGAGGGTTCGATTATTTAGCTTGGTTGTATCTGCCACAATGAGGCCAATATATGCCAAACAGTGTTTGGGGGTTTGGATGTGGTCGCTGGAACAGAGGTAGTCAATGGCTTAGGGGTTAAATGAAAAATAATTAAAATCAATCAATAAATAAATTAAGCAATCATTCAATAATAAGAGATTGGCAGACCTCTCCGGGTAACTAGAAAACACTAATGCCATAGAGAGGACTTCTGATTGTTTCATAGAACTATTAGGTTTGAATCGATCTGTTGGTAACTCCTCCACCACCACAGACAGGAGTGATCACAGCTTGGATTATGCAGTCTCTATTCCTTTCTACAGTTCTGTTCAGTCTTGCTGGTTTTCCAAACCTCGGTTGACTATATTTGTCATCAGTTTAAAAAAATGGGAGGAACGTCCGGTCCTCCACTAAAGAGTGTGAGAGATTTCTCAGTTCCCTGGGATGGAAGATTGTCTTGTACCCAAGGAGCCCTAGAAGTGGCTGACAGACAGTTTGGGTGTAGAGCACCATATCGAAGGATAGCTTCACCCGCCAGTTCTCTGCATTTGCCGCAGAGTCTCGAACCGTGGTGAATTTCTGCCAGGATGACAGACCACTGCTGCCTCGAGTGTTGTTGATGATCCAATCTTCCACATTGTGGTCGAGAACCAAACCAAGGAAGCTGTAGAGCTCCCTGGTCTTTTGGAGAGGAAACCTGGCCAAGTCTTCATACCTGATCAAGGGAAAAAAGCACCATTCAGTAATTTCTGAATTTTTCAAATAAAGAAAATTCAGCAACTAGAGTAAAAAACAACTGTAAGCATTATCATGAAAACAAGAGATTGTACCATTTTGGGTAAAAAAAAAAAAGGCAGAAACAAAACAAGGAAAGCAATCTGTAGAGCACAAACTCAGCATTATGGGTATTATGGGCTTTATCATTTTTGGGGACACTGTTACAAAAAGTGGCCCACAGAGAATTCAGCAAGGTAGCCTCCAAACTGTGCATGGACTGGGTTCTCTTTCTTTTCATGTTGGGCCAATGCAGACTTTTGTCTTTATGTGTGACCCAAACCACAAGATGTGGTGGTGGAAATCTTCTTCCTGCAACGCTACAAGCTGTAAGTGCTTGATTATTGAAGGTCATCCATTGTTGTTGGATTCAAGGTTCCTCCCTACAAAGGAAAATAGGGTGAGAGAACAGGGAGCACTGGTGGTGAACAGCTTTTATCTGGCCTGATGAGTTTCTTAACAATGTGACAATTTGATCAAAGGTAGCAACTGTGAAGGTCTGAACTGGCCGGTGCAAAAAAAGCTAACTGCCTTCAAGTCTGAGGGAAGAGAGGAAAATTTAGTGTCAAAGCCTCAAAAAAGGTACAGTTTCAGCCACAGCTGCCCTTCTTCAGACTTAACCATCAAAGATTGCAACAAACATTTATGTACCCGCCCACTCATTGTGTGGCCATGTGATTAGGAGTGCCTATTGCTCAAATAAGGAAAGACAGTAACACCGGCAGTTGTTATGCCTTAGTGTATTTGCTTGTATTTTATTGTATTTATTGGGTGTTTTTTATATTATATATTGCTACTTCTGGCTTTCCATTTGACTTGTTTTTTCTTATATATATTACTATATTGCCTCATTGCAATTCATTTTTTTGGTAGTGAATTTTATGCCGGCATTTTTTTGCATATACTTTTGTGACTACATTCCCGATTTTTTTATGTGTGATTAGATGCCGTCGTTATGCCTTATGTTATGAAAGATTTGAGTGTGTGTATATATTGGATCACGTATGTAAGTCAGAGTTTCTTTCTGACGTCTCAGACCTTTAATCTGATTTAGTGCTCAGTTAAAAAAAATAATTGTGTGTGATTTTAACATCCATGTAGATGCTGAAAATGACAGCCTCAACAATACATTTAATCTATTATTAGACTTAATTGACTTCTCTCAAAATGTAAATGAGCCCACCCATCATTTTAATCATACTCTGGATCTTGTTCAGACATTTGGCGTAAAAACTGAAGACTTATTATTTTCCGAAAGCTCCCTCCTGTCTGATCATTTCTTAATAACATTTACTTTAATGGATTCCACAGTAGTGGGGAGTAAGTTCAATCACAATAGAAGTCTTTATAAAAGTCCTGTAATAGGGATAGAATTCCTCTATTATCCTGTTCAATGTCACGTGCAAACACAGTGCAGAGCAGCTACCTAAACTTTGCTCCCACAAAGATTGATTTTCTCTTCAACAGTTTTACATCATCACTGCGTATGACTCTGGATACTGTAGCTCCTCTGAAAAAAGCCTCAAATCAGAAGTGCCTGACTCCCTGATGAAACAAATGCACAGCTTAAAGCAGATAACCCATAAGCTGGAGACAAAATGGCATCTCAAAAATTTAGTCAAACATGGTGGTGGTAGTGTGATGGTTTGAGGCTGTTTTGCTGCTTCAGAATTTAATAGTGACAAGTATGCAAAAAAAAACCCCAAAAAACAAGAAAATCAGGAAGGGGGCAAATACCTTTTTCATAGCACTGTGCGTTTTTCTGATGGGCTGCTTGTTTGTTTAAACCTCCCCTCCTCCTATTTATGTTTTTATGCCTGCAAAAGCCTCTGAACCTCAACATGTGACACCTGGTTACACAAATAAAATTGAATAGATTTGAGTGGAACAAAAAAATGTAGCTACTGTACCATGCCTTTCAGTTCAGAACTCACAAAATAAAATATATAGTTGTGAAAAAATTGCAGCATAGTGCACCAGGAATTAACTAGTGGAACTGCATTCTAACAAATGATGTGTCCAGAAGCCATTCTGCCTCCAAGCATTCCTCCTGGTGAGGGTGAATTGGTTGAAGCAGTTCATCACATCGTGAAAACAGACTGTGGCCCAGCTCCCATCCTGTCCCGACTCTAACATCTCTACACACTCTTGCTCTTGCTATTCAATGGTCCACTATGTTTACACTGTTTTACACCCACTGGTTTAAAGTGGAAGTGGGTTATAAAACCATTCAAGACAGTTTATTTTTGTTTAGTTACACTCTTTGTACAGTGTCTTTGAGTTTCTTGAAAGTTGCTTTATAAATCTAAGTCATCATCATCCTCATCATCATCATCAGTGCAGGCTTACTAACTGCCAACTTGTCAGTGCAGCACTGGCAAAGGTATTCCAAAGCTTGCTGCTGTATTTCTATACTGCTCCTTAATTACATGCAGTTACAGTGATTAAGGAATATGAGTGTTTAGAGGAATGGATTGGAATTGAACCTTCATATAAGAAAGTATCCCATTCTCACCTGAGAAGCATGTACCTCCCTTTGAGCCAGGTGGGTCTTGCCAGGCCTATGGATACAGAGCGGAGAAAATCCTCACACACTGTGTTAATTTGTCCTAGGTCAAGGTTGTGGGGTCGACGTCCAGTTGCCCTCCACAGACGCCACAGCCGGTAGGTATCTCGAAAGGTCTCAATACGAGATGCCAGGATGCCACGTGGATCTCGAACAAGTTGCACCACCTAAGAAGGACAAACATTCAACAGGAATAGGAGCAGGCCTATATATATATTTAAGTCCAATTTGGGCATAGCAGTTTGAATTGATTTGACCATGCTCACAAAAGTCAGGCAGTCATGACATAGAAAAAAGATGCAATATTTCAAGTTAGATAAATGGGTAATGTTCAGGGTCACCCAAACCAAGTTCCAAGTTTGGTGGAGTCTGAATGAAAGGCTGCATCACTCAAATCTATATTTAATCTATTATAATCTAAATGTGAAAAATCTTTTGTGACACAGATCAACATGGCTTGCACAAATCATCATCCAGTGAATCTGCAAACACCAGTTGTTTTTCCAAAGTGGCCAAAATATTGGACACATAATGTTGAAACATATGTTAGCTCATGTCTCACCAAATGGTGGTGTTTTAAGTATGTAAAGCAGCACAGCAGTTCGCCAAGTTTTGGGCTTGCGACACTTTGATAATTCCCCTTATCTACCACAGAATGACTATACATATCATGTATCACCACAGGTTATGCTCAACCCACAGGCTATCTACAGGGTGTCCAGTAAATGATCCGGGCTGCACAGATAATTCTTGGGAAAACCTGGTGTGATTAGGAAAGATTAGATTCTACTGGCTTCTGTCAGAATGCTAATAAAGCTTTTTTAATCACTCCTAAAAAGATTTTACGAAAACAGAATTCCCTATACTGGGTTAAGCTAGTCATAAGCAAGCATGGTCAAAAGAAAGTAGAGCATTTTATGGTTTGATATGTAAGACATAATTTAAAAAGAAAGTCATCCAGTCTTCACCAGGTTTGACAGTGATTTAAATACAACTTCAATATTTGTTAAACAAAACTTGAGCCAAAATGCTGAAGCGGTGCATTTAAAAACTAAGATAACCCTTACAATTTCCATAAAAGTTACAAGGGGAAGTGTTTTTAAAAGCAGAAGTTTTGGCAGGTTGCTGGTCTGGAGTGAGGAGGGCTTTGCTAATTTGTCCTTTGTCTGGAAAAAGTCTCCCTCAAACTGTACTACCATCTGGGTAACAGGACCAAATTGTTCATTCATAGTAATGTTGGCCAGGTGAAAATCATTACCTGCCAGAAATGCTCCAAAATGTTTGCTTTGTTTTTTGTTTTTTTTGTTTTTTAATATTCTGGTCAACCCAGAGACTGAATGTGGGAGGATAATGCCAATGTACTATTGACAGGTGTTTAAGATGTCTATGAATGCAGTTGACAGCTGATCAGCACGGTGCTTCTTGGTTGATGGAGAGACAAAGAAACAGACCCAGCATATTTGCAGGGTCCATTAACATATCTATATGAGAAGGATTTGGTTTTATATTGGGAGAAGACGGGGTGTCTGAAGCTGGCTGAACCTGCTCCTTCTCTGAAACGGCTCCTCCTTCTGTGGCCTCATAGCACAAAGGTTTCTGGTTCAAATCTTCTTGTTGTCTGACTTTTCAGTGTAGAGCCAGCATATTGGCCAGTGAGAAAGAGGCATGGCATCCAAGGAGAGTTCCAAGATGAAACCAGTGCTGACCAAAAAAAAAAGGGGTCGTCTTCTTACATTTGCCAAAGAACAGGTTGATGATCCCTTTTGGGAAAATATTCTGTAGACTGATGAGACAAAACTGAACTTTTTGGAAAGTTTGAGTCCCATTACATCTGGTATAACACTAACAATGCATTTCATAAAAAGAACATCAGACCACCAGTCAGCCATGGTGTTGGTAGTGTGATGGTCTGGTGCTGTTTTGCTGCTGGAGGACTTGATGCAACTGATGGAACCATGAATTCTCCTGTCTACCAGAAAATCCTAAAAGAGAATGTCTGGCCATCACTTTGTGAAATCCTTTGGCATGGCTTTTAACGGGTTGTTCATACTCAAAAAACCCTGAGTCAAAACTCTTCCACAGTGATGTGAAAGATTCATTTCCAAGTTCTTGGTTGCAGTTCTTTCTGCCAAAGTTAGTGCAACCAGTTAACAGGTTGAGGGGGCAATTAGATTTTTAAATAGCCAGGTAGGTTTGGAAAGCATTTTTCCCTTAATAAATGAAATCATCTTTTAAAAATAATATTTAAATTTTTATGAGCTGAAACATGTAAGTAGAGCAAATATGCAAAAGAAAAAAAACAATCTGGAAAAGGGCAAATACTTTTTCACAGCACTGTGAAGTCCACTTCCTGGTGGGATGGTATTACAGGGGCCCGTCTTCAACGTGACATTGAATCTGATTCAGGCTGGTGGCCAGGTGCAAATCATTTCATTACCTGCAAAGTTTCCATGAAGCTCAAATTGGATAATAAAAGAACGCTGAGATGTTTCTACACCAGCAGCAGGAGATCATCCCGTTTGTGGATGAACTGAATACAGAGAAATATTCCCGGCAATGGTGTGTGCGCCTGCCAGAACTATTTCTCATTATGTATAAAGGTGAGCATCAATTCTACAGATGTGATAATGACAGTGGGAACGTTATATATAAAGTTGTTATTGTCATGGTCCTGTGTCTGTGACCCAGTGTTTTCTGTTTTGGACTTTCTATTTCTGTTAATGTCTCTGGTTGATTCTCAGTTCATTGTGGGTTTTGCAGCTTTGTACCATTTCCCTGTTTGGTTTCTTTATTTATATCCTCAGGCATTCAGTTTGCTTTTCTGAGTTCTTTTCTTGGTTAGTTTATTTGTATTTAATCCATGGTTTCCCTATGTTTTCCATGTCAAGTCTCTGTTCCCATGTCTGTTGTATCTGTCTGTGTCCTGTCCCGTGATGGTCTGGTTTTCCCAGATTTATCTTGTCTTTCCATTCAGTTATGTCTCCTGTGTTCACTCTCTTCTCCGTATTAATCTTCTGTCTCTGTCAAGTTTGTAAGTCTTAGTCCCAGTTTCAGTGTTAGTTACTTCCTGTCTTATTTTGACAGTCTCTAATGTCTTATATTTAGTTCTGCTTTCCTTGTCTCATTCTCTGATTAGTCCCCAGCTGTGCTCCCACCTGTTTCCTCTCCTCTTGTTATCTCACGCGTCTATTGTGTTTTCCCTCGTCGTTTGTCATGTTCTCTCCTATACCTGTGTGATCTCTACAATACTTTACTGTGATTCCTTGTTTCTACTTCTGGTTACTTTCCAGCTTTGTCTATATTTAGTTAAATTTGTATTGTGCCAACAAAAAGGCTAAGTACTTTTGAGTTCAGTCCTGTCTTTCAAGTCCTGCATTGGGGTCCTATTTCCTGCCTGCCACACAACAGTCAATGACAGTTGTAGCTCTGACATCCATAATATCCAAACTGTATTTGGCCATAAAAAAAGGCAAAACAAAGTCCACAGTGCCAACATGACTGAAGAGCATTTTCAACTTTAGATAAATTAAGGGTCAAAGAAAGGCTACTAGCAAACCATTCCTACCGCCATTGTTTGCTGTACTGGGTATATTAAGCCCATGTGTGTCTATACATGTTTTTAGAGTAATTCTGAGGGACTGTAGTTGTTGTCACCACATGTTTAATCAATTCCAATTTAGAACTGCATCGATCCGTCATCTACTCTTCCATCATTCAGTCTACCATGTACTCAGCTAGTGAAGAACTATTAAGTTCCATCTCATAGCCTGTCAATTAAATAACCAATCACAAACAAATATGGAGCTCCTGACCACATTAATGCCAAAAGTATTCACTCACCCATCCAAAGCATTGACTTCAAGTGTTCCAATCACATCCATGGCCAAGAAACCAAGCACCTAGGCATCCAGACTGCTTCTACAAACATTTGTAAAAGAATGGGTCGTCCTCAGGAGCTCCGTGAACTCCAGTGTGGTACCATAATAGGATGCCACCTGTGTAACATGTTCAGTCGTGAAATTTCCTCACTACTAAATATTCCACAGTCAGTTGTTAGTGGTATTATAACAAAGTGGAAGCGACTGGGAACAGCAACAACTCAGCCACAAAGTGGTAGGCCACGTAAAGTCATAGACTGCGGTCAGCGGATGCTGAGACACATAATGCGCAGGGGTTGCCAACTTTTTGCTGCGTCAACCACTACAGACCTCCAAACTTCATGTGGCCTTCACATTAGCTCATGAACAGCACATCATGGAAAGGGTTTCCATGGCCGATCAGCTGCATCCAACCTTTACATCACCAAGCGCAATGCAAAGCGTTGGATGCAGTGGTGTAAAGCACACCACCACCGGACTCTAGAGCATTGGAGACATATTCTGAACCTTATAGAAAGCCTTCCCAGAAGAGCTGAAGCCATTATAGCTGCAAAGGATGGGCTGACATCATATTAAATCCTATGGATTAAGAATGGGATATTACTCAAGTTCATATTCGTGTAAAGGATAATGAAGACTTCTGACAATATAGTGTATGTCTTTACTGAATGTGTTCGGTTCTCCAATCACTAAATAAGTCTGTATTAACTGGTGAAAGGTAACTGTAGAGAACCTTCAGTGTTTCCCTTTTTAACACTACAAAAAACTCCATATTTGAAGTTTTACTCCAGTATTAATTTTGTTTCAGTAACAAAAAAACGCAAACCACCCCGCTCTTATTTCACTCACCAAAACTGGAGCACAGATGTCTTGGACAGTCTGTTAGTACTGTAGAATTAACCACACAACAAGCCATTTTATTTGTCATATATCTGCATTAAAAAAAACACTGCAAAGAGAACCAACACCACAAAAATGGTCCATGTACATGTATTACCTAAGGTGCTCTTGCCTCAATTAAGAACAACTGAACAAGAATTTATATGTTCTCCGACACTCCAATCTGATTTTTTTCTTTTGGCTGCTCCCTTTAGGGGGCACCACAGTGGATCATCTGCCTCCATCTCACCCTAACCAAAGACGACTCCTCTGTTACACCAACCTCTTCTGCATGTCCTCCTGCCCTATAGCCATACACATTCTCTGTGGTCTTCCTCTTTTCCTCTTGCCTAGAAGTTCCACATAAATGAATGCTGTTAGCTGCAACTATCACAGCCAAAGCAGTTTCAAAATAAGGCACATTTTCTTTCCATAATAAATGCGGTGTAGTTTGCAGTAAACTGTCAATTTCAAACTGTAAATCCCATTTCTATGACTCATAAATGTAAGATTCAACTCATTGTCATTGTGCACACAAGGCACAGAACAAAATGATTGTTCCAGAGCACTCATCCGGAGACGAGCATCTACGGTCATGCAGCCAGAGACCAGCGCTACCATTAGGCAATGTGGTTTAAGTGTCTTGCTCAAGGACACAACGCAGCGCAGGGACAGGGCTTCAACCTGCAACCCTCCAGCTGTGAGGCGAGCGCCTACCCACTGCGCCACTGCCACTTTTAAAAAAAAAAACAATCTCTTCCCCAAATTTTATATAATACACTAAGGCCAGCCACATAAATCTTTGTGTCCATACCATTCAGTTGCAAACCTGTCACTGAGTTTCTTTAGTAAATCCCAGCATTAAGCTTTTTTACATAATATTGAATGCTTTAATGTTTGTTCAGAAGTGCATACATTTAGTAAACCTGACTCTTATAATTAAAGGCAAGAACTAGCATATAAAAGAATTAGTCTGTCATTTCTCAGCTGCAGGCAGAAAAATGGCCATATGCTGGATAAGAAAATGTGTTTTAATTATTTATAATGGTTGAGTTTAAAAGGCAATACTAGGCACATTATTGCTTTTTTCAACATACTGATTCATTTTATATAAGTCAAGACACCTTTGTGTTCTGTCAGAATTTCTGAAATCACATTAAGTCTAAATTGAGTACCTATTCCTAATCACCTTTTAGTCCTATGCATTTTATTCTCATGATTCCTTAACCCTGTGATCTTTCATTATTACCAGGCTGTACTAAACGCTCCCTGCAAAGCCTTCATCTGATCCAAAAAGCTTCAGCTAGAGTACTGACAGGGACTAGAAAGAAAGAGCATATTTCTCCCATACTGGCTTTTCTCTTCATTGACTCCCCGTTTGACCCAGAATTGAATTTAAAATCATTTTCCTCACATACAAGGTCTTGAATCATCAGGCCCCATCTTATCATAAAGACCTCATAGCACCGTATCTTGCTCTCTTGCACAGCCTGTCTCCTTCCACTCACCCCAAACGGTTGTTCAGATGACTGCCCCACCCTGAGTCTGGTTCTGCTGGAGGTTTCTTCCTGTTAAAAGGGAGTTTTTCCTTGCACCTGTCACCAAGTGCTTGCTCATAGGGGGTCGCTTTGACTGTTGGGCTTTCTCTGTAATTATTGTAGGGTCTTCTTGATATAATTATGTACGATATATTATTATGCTATTGTTTTGTTGTGATTTGGCGCTATATAAATAAAACTGAATTGAATTGATCTGAAAGAATATAAACTGTAATACTAAAAATTATTATGAATTAAATATGTCTTCACTAAAATTCTTTCTTTACCTTCAGGTTGAGTCTCGGGTCCTCAATGAGCGCCCTGAGGTCACTGATCTGGGGAATCCGAACAGTTTTGATGGCTGCGTGGCGCTTTGCTCTGCAGACTTCAGCAGCAAGTGACACATTGAGTGGCCCACACTTTCTCACACATTCCCCCTCATCAGCTAGCACGAGGATCTGCTCCTTTGGGCCCAGTGGAGCCTCACATACAGGTGGGGAACACAGAGAACGGCCTAAACAGGACACATGCAATATGAAAAACTGTTACAAACAGGCAATCGATTGCAAAAGCAGATGCAAGATAAGTAGACAGTAGACACATGTCGCTTACTAGCGCCTCGTCTAAACAGCTTGTCAGTGGAGTGCTTAGCAGGACGAGGTTGTATGTAACTTTCCAGGCTGTTGAGGTGACAGTGGTACAGAGACTTTAACAGGTCTCGAGCTGCTCCCAGCATGACCCTCCTCTCAGCCAGGTTTCGGCTCTGTGCCAGTCGAGGAAGTAATGCCAGCTGGACATGGTACAGAGGCTCAAACAGATAGAAGACCTGAGGTATGAAAAATATTGCATAACATATGCCATTAAAAACACTCCACACACACAAATCTGCACACCAGAATTTTCATGGGGAAAATGTTAGTGCTGTTTAAAAAACAAAAAATAGAACCATTACAGTCATTTTTATATGTTAAATCTTGGTAGTTTTAATAGCTTTCAAGATTGTAAACCATGTTTAATTCAATGCTATTTGACTTTGTATTTATACATTTAAATTGCATTGCTATGGTCTGTTTGGAAGGTTTATTTAAAACTGATTTAAGGTGCTTTAACAAAGTTGGGTGCACATATTCAAATTCCTAATCAGAGCTTGGAGCACAGTTTGGGGCCTCTCCTTTCACATCATCTGCTGCAGTATGCAATGAACACAGTATGCAGCAATGACACTGCTTCACTGCAATCAATGTTAAATTTCATAGAATTATTTTTTTGAAAATAATTAAAAACTCCTTATGGGAGACTTTTACTTAGATTCATTAAAATGTGGCCAAAGAAAATCTGTGAATGAAATATTCTATGAAATAGTCTAATGTGTCAAATTAAAGCCCCTTCATGCACTTTGAAATCACTGATGTGAAAGCGTGAGAAACGGCATGGTCAACAACAGTCTTTTTTTCTGTTACAGGACATTTTTCCTTGTTCATGATAGTCTGACAGGTCAAAGAAACCATATTATATATTCTAACCTCTGGATGCTGGTTAAACAGCTGACCCACAAATGAGGACCCGCTCCGTGTGGTGGCCAGAATGAGGATGTGGGTTCTCTTGGTGGCATTATAGGAAGGAACGGAGAAGGAAGGGGAGGAATTAGCATTGGCGAGACTTTTATCACAGCTATGATCCACGTCCCCAGCTGTCTCCTGGCCCACTTGCATCAGGTCTTTGGGGCTGCAGTGGAGAGTCAGGCCTGATGGTGCCAGGCCCACAGAGCACAGCAAACTTAAAGGGCTGGTGGAGAAGGTGCGGATGGCTGTGTACTGGATGGCTATGGAGGCTAATGCTAGCAACACCATGGACTTCCAAGAACACTGCATGGTGGTTGGACTGATTTATCAGGATGCCACAGCACTGTCTGCCACAAAGACACAAAAAGGACAAGCAACAAAGAGATCTTAAGATAAAAGTTGCTACCAGCTCAAATTTCTTCAAATTTGTCTGTCTAGAGCAGCCAATTGCTATCACCTTTGAACTGAAGGAACACGTTTTTGAGCTTCACAAAATGGACCCCAAGAAAACGACTTCCTACTGAGACCGTAAAAAATATATATATATTCACATTTTCAGTGAAAATGCTGTGATTGCATCTGAAATGTAAGTATTCCTATACAGAATAAGATTTGTGTCAATACAGTAAAACCATACAGCAGAATCTCACAATAACCTGGAGCCAGCCGGCCTGAGGTGGCAATGATACAGAACTGCTTCGTTCTCACAGATCAGACTTTTGCCCTTACTGGCAGCTTTGTAACTTTGTCATTCTGACAGAAATGGTCGATTGCTTTCTACATTTGAATAATATGGAAAATAAGCTATGTGTCTTTTTCTTATCCAGTGTGGTTGAAAACAAATTTGGTTACTACATGTCTGTGATCAGAGAGCCACAAAAAAGTTTGGCCCTCAGCTGAATGTCTCAGAGTACGAGATGGCACCTGCAGCTGGAGTCTGGAGACACTGTGGCAAAAATTCATTTATATGATAGCATATTTATGCTACCTGCAACATAATCCAGCATGAGCAGTTTGTCAGTGGATCTGAGGACCCACGTTCTTGGCTAATGCCAATCAAGCTGCACAGTGCTGGGCTCTGAGCACAGGCCCTGCTAAAGGATGTTGGGACTTCATTGCACCCTCATGTAGTCAGTTTCTGACAGTTTGATCAGAGACATGCACATAAGGAGCCTGCTGGAGGTAATTATGTGGGCCTCTCGCTGTGCTCCCCCTGTTCCTCCTTGCACAAAGGAGCAGATAACAGTCCTGCTGATGGGCTGATGCCCTTCCATAGCTCTGTGCAGCTCTGCTCATGTAATGGCCCATCTCTTGAGACTGTGCTTTGAGACTTTTTCAAACTTACTTGCAATGGATGTACTATCCTGGAGGAGCTGGACTACCTTTGCAACCTTTAGGGGGTGCAGGTGCCATCTCACAACCAGCAGTGACAAGGACACTATCAAAAAGCTAAACTAGGGAAAAATTAGTAAGGAGGGATAAGGAGAGCCTGCAGAACCATTCTTGTTGTTACCTCTGCAGTGTGGGTGAAATGTTTGTGTTTCCTAAAGGACAGATTAATATCCCAAAGGGTAACGACTTTGTGTTATACTCTGATGATTGAGTGTTCCTTATTTTTTTGAGCAGTGTATTTTCAACCAAGACTAGATGTAGAGAAATTTGAATGTTTGGTAGCAGGTACCTCCTGTGTATTCAAAGCCTGTACTTTTGCACTAAACAAGACAAGTGTGTATTAATATGCAAGAGATATTTGAACCATAGTTTTGCCTTATTACTAAAATTTTGTGTTGTACTCATTTAATTTTGTATGGTCTTATTTGCATTTTTCACAAAATATCCTACATACCAGACACCTTCTTCTGTTTCATGTGGGCATTAATAGCACTGGAGAACTTACTGCTTTTGGAACATATTCATAGTTTATTTTGTAGACCTAAGACATGCACATACTTTCATAATGCACATTTAACATATAGGTATAGCTTCATAAATATTCCAAGGCCCAATACTTTTTAATTAGCCAGTCAGTAATAGTGTTGCAAATCTTAAGCCAGAAAAATCTGTGACATTATGTATTTGCACATCATTGTATAAAGGTAACCCAGTCTGTCATTATGGGATTCTTAAGAGCTTGTTGTTTGCTAATGCTGTCTTTTTTAATAATAACCCGTCATACCCACCACATCCACAGGCCCGCCTCATCCCTGAGTAGCGGTGGCAGAGACGCTTCCCGGCGGCCTGACGCTGCTGAGCTGCCGCTGAGCTGCGGAGGGCGGACACGACGCTGCAGCCAACCTGCTTCTGTCGGTCATCCACAGCGGAAGCAATCAGAAAACGCGCATCTGCCAAGAGACGATGCACATTTTATCATGATCGGAACCAGTGTTTGAAAGGAAGTCCAATCCACATGAGAGACGCTGCTGGGCCGGCAGCCTCCGTCAGATAGCGCTCCACCACGCTGCTCCCCTCTGTCTGCTGCGCCGCCCAGCCTCCATCACTCCATCATTTTGAGCTCAGTTTACAATCGTTTGTGTATGTTGAAGAGAAGTAGCTGAAATTAACCCCGATCCTTTCAGTTACCACGGAGTTATCTATATTGTGCAATATTTTATATAATATTTATTGCGTGAGTACAAACATAAAGGATGTAGCAGAAGATGCCACAGAGAGAAAGGCGGGGGGCACCGGGGACAGCTCAGCAGTCCATCACAGGCCATGGCAGACTATCAGCGACACCTATGGCCAAATTAGAGCCAGCATCAGCGAACCTGTCTGTGGACTGTGGGGGAACAAAGAGAACCCACACTGGCACCGAGCAGGAGATGCTCTTCGTGAGCCTGTAGCTTTGAGATGGTTCCTGGAAGTGCTGCAAATGTTGCTACAAATGTGTTGATGGCTTCACGAAGGGCAGCCACAGTCTGGAACTGAAACTTCCCTCTCTCTCAAAAGATTTCCTGACTACAGATGTCAGGGCAGCAGGTTTGTAGTCATTTAACCCGGTGATATCCCAGTGGGTTTCCTCAGGGCTGGGATCACTGTGGAGTGTTTTGAAACAGGAGGGGAGTTCACACAGCTCCAGGGATCTGTGTGAAGTTGGGGGTCACTGGCCAGTGCAGTGAGGCAGGAGGGTGACACACTGTTAGCCCTTTTCCACTGACATGGTGCCCATGCCAAGTGCTCGAACTGTTCAGCACTTTTTCCACCGTGAACCTACCCGTGCTCGGCCAAACCCGTAAACTTTTATACTCATTTGGCCATAAGCATCACCTGACCTGTTCATAACATCAGTACACTCATCTCATTCAGAATCATTACTCTCCCTTATTTATGTCTCATTTCTAATGCTGCATTTCAAGCAAAATTACCATTAGCACAACACATATGGAGACCTCTGTGTTGATAACGTATAGAAGATTGAGGAGCTTGGAGTCCCACTCGTTGAAGTTATTTCAGCCTCATCTTGACTCAAACACATCATCTTTAAGATCCATTTCTCCCACTACAACACAACAAATGATTGATCATTGATAAGTGTGCTGTGATCATTTTTATTTCAACAGTGATCGCTATAGTAACAGGCCTGTGGTAAATACAGTGGGTATGGAAACTATTTAGACCCCTTTCAAGTTTTCACTCTTTGTTTCATTGCAGCCATTTGCTAAAATCAAAAAAGTTCATTTTATTTCCCATTAATATGCACTCAGCACCCCATCTTGACAGAAAAAAACAGAAATCTAGAAATTTGGGTAAATTTATTAAAAAAGAAAAACTTAAATATCACATGGTCATAAGTATTCAGAGCCTTT
>VUQK01016276.1:0-13055 GCA_015106715.1 Bujurquina vittata
AGCAGAGCTAGGCTGCTTAAACGGCCTTGGCCCATGGCGTTGCCCATTGAGCCGCTTTAAACAGGAGACGCTCCTCTCTACACCTGCAGATGTAGCTCCAATCGTTGCCACTAATAAACAAGGCAAATAAAACACCGCTAAGATGATTAGGAAAGTCTCCGGTTCAACGCAGAACAGAATGAAAATTTAAAAATGCGGATGTTTACACCAAAAGATCGCCGATTCGCTCATTTTGCTGTCAATCAAAAAGGGATTCAGCCTCAGACAGATCATCCAATCATCATGCAGAAGCTGAGCCTCTGAGCGGCCAGCCCACTGCCCCATAGACCCCCAGAGACGCTGAGCGTCCGTGGGCGGGACAAAGGCCAGCATTTATCCAATGACTGGCCTCGTTTCGCAGCAGTTTGGGCTGCGCTAACGGCCTCTGTGAACGCTCAGCGTCCGCGCTGTTCAAAGCACCTTGAAGCTGCGGGAATGAGTGAGAGGAAAGCCGCGTGATAAGAAGCTGATTGTGAACAAAAGTTGAGCGCGTTGTAGCGCATATTTAGTCAATGACATGTACACACAAGAGTATATATTTGATCACTTATTTTTTTGACATTTTAGGGGAAGCTGAGCTTCCCTTGCAGTCTTAGAGCAATCGCCTCTGGTTTACACTTACAGTCAACAATGTTATACAGGGGTGTTTTCACCTCCTTGCATGGTTACCTATCAAAGCTTCCCACAATTTTACAATAGTATATAGCTCAGAACATTACATGCACATGAGTCCTAGAATCAGTAATTAACAATCCAAAGTATACAACATGGACAGACTGTAAGGTGCATCATCTTCTAACCTTTTTGGCTTCTATCATCTTCAACCCTCATCACTGTAGCTGCACCCAAGTTCACTGTAGAGCCTTCAGATGTGGAGGTAGACATCGGCTTCAATGTGACCCTGCTGTGTCATGCCCAAGGCTACCCTGAACCACAGATCACTTGGCGGAGAGAGGATGGCTTCCCCCTTTTCAACAATCCTCGTACACATGGCACTATCGCACAGAGCAAGGGACATCTCCAGATCACCAGTAAGGTTTTTTTAAGCTGCATATGAATTTGCATGAAACAGATAAATACACTTATTTTAATAACACACTTAATGCCTCTCTTTCTTTCAGACCTATGGCTCGGGGATGAGGGGGTTTATAACTGTGAGGCCCAAAACCAGTTTGGTAAGATCCAAGCCCAGGCAAGCATCACTGTGACTGGATTAGGTAAGAAAAGCTTATTAAATATCTAATTTCTTTGACATTCTTTGACGATGATTTGGGCTTGTTTTGAAGCCACATGACCTGCAAAGTTGCTGAGTCATCCTTAAACTTCTTTGTATAAATTAAATGTGAGGCCAACTGTCCAACAGTTGGATAAAAATCTCAAGCACAGCAGCAAATTTATTTTTCAGTAGAATGGCTGAAAAAGGAAAGAATCGAGGTGTTGCAAAGGCCCAGTCAAAGTCCAGAGGTCAACCTGACCGAAATGCTGCGATGGGACCTTAAGAGAGCGGCGCATAAATGAATGCCCGAACTGAAGCAATGATGTAAAGAAGAATGGGCCAAAAGTCCTCAATGATGTGAGAGACTGATAAAGTCATACAGAAAAAGATTATTTCAAGTTATTTCTACTAAAAGTGGTTCTACAAGCTACTGAATCATGGAGTGTACTTTCACAGAAGTGCATAATACACTCGGGAAAACATTCTTTTTCACTGGACTGTATACCGAATCCAGAAGCACATGCACAGCAGTTTCCTTTGCACAGAAATGGAAACAGACAATATGGAACTTGGTGTGTCCCCTGCATGCGTGTGTGTGTGTGCGTGTGTGTGTGTGTGTCAGAGGTTGTGTTCCCAGACTCATCAGGGTGGTCATCAAATTCCCCTGACCAACACCCTGTTGTCCATCTTCTACAGATGACATCACCATTATTTGTGTGAACACCCCAAAGCATTTCCACAAAAGTGATGTTACAAGTCATAAAGTGTGTATTTACAGTACCAGTCAAAAGTATGACTGAGTGTGTCCAAACTTGACTGGTACTGTATATACATACTGTGTATGAATATGCATATGCGTGGGAAGAAAGGAGTCTGAATAGTTTTATAAAATATAAAATGTATATTCTATATAGTGCATTGTTGATGCATTTATGAGAACACATTGTATTCATACCAACCACCTGTAGATTTCCCTATGAAATACCACCATGCTCATTGTCAACACTTCTGACATCAGATTTTCTCTAACATTAATATTTTCAGAGATGAATGTTTTAAAACACTCATAGGTAATTACCCTCTCTGTCAAATGATTACAGATGATTTCCTCTAAGTTTTTAAATACCTTCTTGACATCAGTTGCTTGATTATTTTTCCCAAAAGCTTTGAATACTTATACTGATGGTATCCACAGTTTCACCTGTCATCGCAATGAGTCCAGCTGTGCTGAGTGTGATCGAGGACCAGCCGATGACTCTTCCTTGTGTACTGCTGGCTGGGAATCCACTGCCTGAGAGACAGTGGCTACATGACTACGGCTTGGTGAGGACACAGAGAGGAAGTTCCTCTTTTTTTTACATGTGTTGCATGGCTTGATTTTGACTCTGTGTTTGATAACCTGGATTTCATTTAAAAGTGTTTAACTTACATTCTGTCAGCTGACCTCAGACCAGTATATGTCAGTGAGGAGGGATGGCAGTCTACATATTGAGAGAGTTCGGCTGGACGACGCGGGTGACTACACCTGCTTGGCTGAAAACGCTGTTGGGGCCGCCAACCATACAACCACTGTCCGCGTTTACGGTAGCATACATTACAGACATAAAATCTGTACAGACAGACATAATTTGTTAGCACTGTCACAAGGACACAAGGAATATGTAACAAAAATTGTGGAAATAGAATTAACTGAGCTGAGCCATGGTTGAAATCATTAATCATAGTGCTGCAATTATTTATTTTGCTATAAGAGTCTCTCCCATCATTTCCTTTTCTTGTACCTTGTTACCATCTTACTGCTCTTTAATGTCTCCGTTCCATGGTAAAGGCTCTTAATCTCATGAATAGGAATACCTTAAGACTGCATAAAAACCAGGAGCTGCTGAAGGAATTGTAGACTTTGAAGCAAAGTGTATGTGAGGGGAAAATGTGTTCTCCATTCATATTAAAATCAGATGCTGGCAGATTCTACCAATATAAATAGGAACAGTTTGCAGCATGCAAAGTTGTGGCTCCCTTAAATTCTTTGTGTCAGGTCATTTTCATATGCACAAATCACATTTGTGCTATTTAGCCGATTTTAAAGTAACTTATCAGAAACAATTTCAACTGCAAAATGTGCATCCAGAATACCACCATGTCATGTTGTGTATTGCGTACAGTGTGATGATCTTTTTCTGCAGAGTCCTTGGGTCACAAAAAATAAAATAAAATATAAACAAGAATAATAGTGAAGAAGAAAGAGAGAGAAAAAGCAGAAAAGTAAAATATGAACATGTGTACTCAGTAGTGTAAGTACAGACTTTCTCCAGATGCTTTTAAGATGCACAGCAAATCAGTGGTTGCACTAATGTGGAGACAACCAAGCACAGATTCAACACAGAGTAAAAAAAAATGCATTGAGCAGATTCTGTAAATAATTGATGACGATATTCATGTAGATAAAAATATTCAGCAGCATCTTATTTTGCCCTTGTGTTTACAGTGATTCCTACCATTCAGTATGGCCCTCAGGTATTCAGCACAATTGAAGGAACATCCATCTCTCTGCCCTGCCGTGCCAGTGGAGTCCCGGCTCCTGATATCACCTGGACCAAGGTCTGTATTAGCATAACCTCTCTATGTATAACAGCCAACAAAAAGGCCAGCTCTCATTTAGTTCTTCTAAAGACTTTGAGTTCCCATCCAAGCACACGGAAATAACACAGGGTAAAGTAAGCAAAGAAAAAATAATTTTCCCACCTGATGATAAGGAAGGAGTAAGTCATTTCATGACTCCTTAACATCCATTTTCCCCTGACTCCTTCACACTTAAAGAACCGGTTGACTCGCATGCTCACGCAAAGTTGAACCTCTTTATTCTGCTGTTCCCTGTTTTACGGCTAATTTGGACTGGAAACGTGCAGTGTTTGTGTTTATGCAATGTGGTTGTGCTGTTTTAGACAGTGATGGATTCGAGCTGAAAGATTCCAGATGTGGATGCATTGTTTTCCACTACAAAGAAACAGGCTCTTGCATTGTTTCGTGTCAAAGGTCAGGATTGCACAGTGTTTACTTCACCGATAGGCTCTGACAAGACAATAGCACCGGAATGGAAAATGCCTCTGTGGGGGTACATGTGCATGCCTGATGTGCTGCACCATGAAATAAACTCTACCTGTGTCCATTAGCTTGCACAGCGTCTTCAGCCTTCAGACACTCACATTTTAAGCCAGTGCGCGTATATGAACAGTCCCTCCCTCTTTTCCATCATTTACACTCGTCCCTCTGAGTTGTACAGGCCTTGCTGTTAAAGTGAACGGGGCTACAGGGACATATGAAACTAGACCCTGCTAAGTTCTGCAACAGCTGTTAAAATGCGATTCCCTCTGATTCCTTTACTGTTCTCTATAACATCAATCAGGTCAAGTCATGTTAGTGACTGCAGGACTGAAATGACGGTATAGTTATGACACACTTGTGTTGCACTGACATCACATTGGTTTTGTGTTTTTGATTTCGTGCGTTTTCAGTGTTTTGTTCACAGTCCCATTGTTTAAGAAGAGTGCACAGAATCAACTTTTACTGTACATTTAAGTACTTAGTAGGTCAAACCACACATCCTTGTCTTGGACACCACATCATCAAATGTTAAAGCCGAGTTGATGAAGTCAAATCCAACCCCTGCCCTTTCCCTGCTGTGATTTGTTTTCTAGGGTGGGGAGCTAGTGAACTTGGGTGGTTCAGCCTTCTCGTTGAATCCCGACGGCAGCCTCCTTATTATTTCCCCTTCTGGAAATGAGACGGGAGAGTTCATCTGTACTGCTGCTAATGCTGCCGGCTATGTTTCCAGGAAGGTCCAGCTCACTGTCTATGGTAAACCTCATCACCAGCTGAAGGCTGGGTGTACACAGAAACACAGAGGCTAAATGTAGCATTTCATTTCAACAAATTATTACTAAATTAATTTCTGTGTAAGGACCACGATCATTTTAGAAATTCTATGTGCCTCTACCAGCAACTTCATTACACATAGTGCATCAAAAAGTCTTTTCTATTTCCCTCACATGTCTTCTGTGTGTTTTCAAACAACATGTGGCATAATGCTAAATAAACTGGTATTCAACACATGCTCTACATGCATACTGTAAACATACACTCACTGGTCATTTTATTAGTAACACTTTGCTGGATCTGGGTTGGACTTCCTTTTGCCTACAGAACTGCCTTAATTCTTGGTGGCATAGAAGAACTTCGGTGCATACTGACATGATAGCATCACACAGTTGCTGCAGATTTGTTGGCTGAACATCTATGATGACAATCATGGTGCTCTGTTGGATCGAGATCTGATGATTGTGGAGGCCATTTGAGTGCAGTGAATTCATTGTCATGTTCAATAAGGGGCCTAAAGTTGGCCAAGAAAACACTCCACACACCCTTACACAACCACCAGCCTGAACCGTTGATACATCTGACCAGGCAATGTTTTTCCAATCTTGCAGTTTTTGTGAGCCTGTGTGAAATGTAACCTCAGTTTCCTGCGGCACTTGGTGCGGTCCTCTGCTACTGTAGCCCATCTTCTTCAACAACATATGAAGATGGAGTATTCAGAGATGCTCTTCTTCATACCTCGGTTGTAACAAGTGGTTATTTGAGTTGCTATTGCCTTCCCTTCAGCTTGAAGTACTTTGTCCATTCTTCTCTGACCTCTGGCATCAATTAGGCATTTTCACCCAGAGAACTGCCACTCACTGGACTCCTTCTCTATTTCAAACTTTTCTCAGTAAACCGTAGACATGGTTGTGCAGTAAAATCTCAGTAGATCAGCAGTTTGTGAAATACTGAGACTGACACCAACAATCATGCCACATTCAACGTCACTTTTCCTCCACATCTTGATGCTCAGTTTGAACTTCTCCAGGTCATTTTGAAAATGTCTACGTGCCTAAATGCAATGCGTGGCTGCCATGTGATTGGCTGATCCGATATTAGCGTTAACAAGCGGTTGAACAGGTATATCTAATGAAGTGGCCAGTGACTGCATGTGCTTATTTGTTCCAACAATTTATTTTACTTAATAATCCCTAACTGTAACAACTGACCACAATGGTGGACAAAACATTATGTGAGTTAGTTCTTTTGGATTATGCTTATTCTTTTTTTCACATCTGGATCATGAGTACCTGGAATCAATTAATTGGGTGTCTGTGTTTGCCTGCCCAGTCCGACCTAGGTCCAAAGCTGGTGTTGACGGACACTCAGCAGGGCCGATGAAGATGTCAGTGATTGAGGGCGAGGATGCTGTTTTGCCCTGTGATGTCCACAGTGTCCCACCTCCCATCATCAGTTGGGCCAAAGAGAGGCAGCTAATCTCTCCGTACTCTCTCAGGTACTGCGCACACACAATACAGAGGTTGCTAATTTATAAGCCCTAGTACACTATTTAATTCTGCCATTTTCATTAAAATCACACCATTTTTGGTATTTTTGGGCAGAGACAAAATCACCTTGCTGCCATAAAATACACCCCTATGAATGACATATTTCCTTAAGTGTAAGCAATCATTGGGTAAAACCATATTATCTTGGTTTTCACATCAATGAGAGAGCTAGATTTGTAATTTAAAAAGACTAAGAGAACCTACATATAATCTATGATGCAGTGCTTTTTCAACCATTTATGACCTTAGGGCATAGTTTGTGGTTTTCTAAGATGACTGAGTAATCATACTCCTCCCTGTGATCTGCTGCTCCTAGTATGCGCCTGACACAACGGCTGTAATTATGGCTGATGGTGGATTAGTAAGAATTACTGAAGTGTCTTTTTTTCAGTAATGACTGAATAAGTCACTGAGTGGAAACTGTACTGTAAGTGTGTGTGTGTGATTTTTTTTATACGTTTTGCAGCTATAATTGTCAAAAAGGCTTTTACTTTGAAGTTTGATTTGTTCCTCTTAGTTGTTTTTTTTAGCATGTTCTTGTTGCTTCCAGGCATACAAAGCTTCCCTCTGGGTCTATGAAGATCTTAGAGACCAGAGTGTCAGACGGTGGACTTTACGTGTGTGTCGCCTCCAATATTGCTGGCAACCTAACACAATACATTGAACTGAGCATTTTGGGTAAGCTTGAGAAGATCAAAAAGTTTGACAAACAAAAAAAACAAATTGTGTTATGAATGTAAGAATTCCTGTTTTCTAAATCTGTGATGTAAAAAAGATCATTCAATGAAATTTGCAATCATCTGCATCAAATTAGGTAAGTGAACATATACAGTTTGTGCTATCCCTTTCTTAGATTTCAGACAGTCAAACTACTCATTCAATACTCACAATTACCTAAATGAGAGGTGAAGCTCAGACATAATATCCACTGGGATTACATAGTTCACATCCACACACACTCTATAGTAACTTCTGAGCTGACATTCCTGTACGAAATAGCATGCAACTCCAGTTAAAGCAGAAGAAGGTTAGTACAGTAAATCATGTCTTATATCTCTCCTGCAGTGCCCCCTAGTATTCAGGCTGGCCCCAGGGTAATGAAGGTACAAGTGGGTCACCCTGTGGAGCTGCCATGCGTGGTGAAGGGAGTCCCAGAGCCCACGCTCATCTGGACCAAGGATGGTCAAAGATACCCGGTGTCACCTGATGGCAGTCTGTCCTTGAGAAATGTGGGACTGAATGATGAAGGAGCCTACACGTGCACAGCCACCAACACTGCAGGAAGAGATGAGGCTCAAGTTCAGCTTGTAGTTCAAGGTTAGCTCAGACTCTTGTGTTGTGAAGTGATTGTAAATGAATGGAAACTTACAATATTACTGTATTGCTTTATTTTAAAATGCTCCATAACAAAACTCTAATAGATGCTTTGTAGTGTGTATGATGTAATTTAATGGGTTTGATTGTGTGTTTGCATCTTTCAGTGCCCCCTGTTGTTGAAGTACTGGAGCCCCCCTTCAACAGTCCTCTGCAGGAGAGGGTTGCCAATCAGCGTATCGCCTTCCCCTGCCCTGCTAAAGGTACTGTATTATCTCCTCTTATATTTCAGTTCACAAGGACAACAAACAAATGCAAATGAAAAATGTTTATTCACATTAAAGGAATACACTAGGCCGAAGGATGCAGCTTAGGGAAGTAAGGACCAGTGCCAGCTCCTGGGAAATCCTCTGTGATAACTTTGAGTGAGGATGACAAACGGAGTAAAATGGGAGAGAGGGTGGAGCATGCAAACGAGAACAAACATATGTTTGGACGTATAGCCAGAGGGGGAATGTCAGGGTTTTATCAAGCACCCATATTATGAAGGAGTAATAGTTCATGCCACCATTCTAACTAAATGAAAAGAGACATTTATTAAAAGTAAGTACAATTCTGATCTTCTGTTGTAAGAACACAAGAGCAGGACATTTTTTTCCTGATTCCTAATGGTTTGATCTTCCTTTACTTGTATCTCCATCCCACCTTCAGGGCTTCCTAAGCCAGTGATTCGCTGGTTACGTAATGGCCAGGAATTGACAGGCAATGAGCCTGGTGTGTCCATCCTAGAGGATGGTACACTGCTGATTCTGGCCTCTGTCTCACCGCTGGATAATGGAGAGTACATCTGTACTGCTGCCAATGATGCTGGATCCACTGAGAGAAAGTACCAGCTCAAAGTCAATGGTGATTGACCCATTCTTTAAGTAATTTGCACCTCTAGTGATGAAAGAAAAAAGACATTTAAAAAAAGCTTACATTTTATAATATACCCATTACTTTTGGCACCCATGCAGTACCACCAGATTTTCATGACAGAGAAACATCAGGCAACCTGTCAGTAGTCCTGAGCCAGCCCATCAGCTTGTTGTGTGACGTCACAGGAAGTCCAACACCTGTCATCACCTGGTACAAGGATGGAACTCCTGTAGGTGAAATCTCATTGAATAATTGATTAACGCATATTATGTTTTACATATTATTTGTCTATTTTTGCCATGTGTACAAAGGTTACTCATTTAAAAGAAAGCTTCATGCATCAAATAGACATACTGAGTGGCACAGCCTTATAAATTGCATAACCTATGCTTAAGCTGTGGTCTTGAGAATCTTTTTTTTACATGAGTAAAAGTAATGAGAAATTATAATGACCCTTCTTTTCATTCAATTATGCAAGCCTTAAGCCTTGAAAGACTTAATGGGCTCTGATCACAGGGTGCACTGTCCAAGAGAACTCTTTGTGTGTGTGTGTGTGTGTGTGTGTGTGTGTGTAACAAGAGAAGCTTTGGTTTCAATATGCTCAAAGCTGTAATGACAGAATAATAATGATAAATTGGGGGAGAGCAGAGCATTAGCACACACTTTGCTGTAACATCCCAGTTTGCTGGCTGCTTTTTGTTCCCTTGGCTGCCGTATTTTTTTTCCCTGCCAGGCACAGATGGTAAAATCAGAGCGCACACGTTAATCTGCTAATTATGCATAATCTAAATCAGCATGCGCTTCTCTCTGAATGTTTTTGGCTCTCAGCAACAATTGCACACTTTCCATGTTTTGTATACATTTTAAATTAAGTTTCTTTGCTAAATAAATCTTTGTCTCTCTGTAGACCACAGCTATTTTTCCCCCCAAATCTCCTGCAAATGTAAGCTGCAGCTTTTTTTGTTTAGATCGTATTAGCGTGATGTCTTTGAATTTGTCAGACAGCATTCCCTAAACTTTTAGTTATGGTGTCATTTTATTTATGGTGACTGACAGGTAGTTGCAAGTAATGACGTCCAGATTGTTGATATGGGAAAAACCCTGAGACTTCTGAAGGCAGAAACAGCAGATGCAGGCAGCTACAGCTGTAAAGCTATCAACGTTGCAGGCAGTGCTGAAAGAGACTTTTTCTTGGATGTACTGAGTGAGTAAAGTCAACATATAAAGACTTCCTTTATTTTCAACAGGCTATTGTAATCCTGTCTTCTAGATCTACCCACAATTCTCAGTTAGTTACAATTAATTCAGAACTATGCTGGAGAAGTATTTAAACCAAAAATGAGAAAACATATAGATAAGCTGTGAAAATGGCAGAACATTAATGCTGCTTAATTCTCGATGTCGCTTAAAGTCATTTTTTCTGTCTTGGTTTCTTAGTCCCACCAACAATTATAGGCTCGGGCTCTCCTCGAGATGTTTCAGCAATTATTAAACAAGCTGTCTCTCTTGAGTGCAAGGTGCAGGGAACCCCCTTTCCTGCAATCCAGTGGTACAAGGACAGGAAGTGAGCATGCTCTGAAATTAAAGAAATAAAGCTGGCTGAACATTCATTGGTTAGTACTTTCTGTCCTCATTTTTATTCTTATTCCTTTGTAGGCCGGTGTTTCTTGGTGATCCCAATCTGGAGGTCACAGATAGAGGTCAGGTTCTGAGAATAAAAAGTGCCCGTCTTGGAGATCAGGCCCGCTACCAGTGTAGTGCCACAAACACAGCTGGGAAACAGTCCAAGGACTTTAACCTTAGTGTCTATGGTAAGTGTTTACTTTGGTCAATTCTAAGCAGTGTGCAAGGCTGTTTTTTAAATGTAAATACAGTACTGTGTAAAAGTCTTGAGCCCTCCATCATTTCTTCATATTTTGATAGAAAAATGTGAAATAGATGAACATCTGGCTCCCAAAATATAAAGAAATGAGTAGCACCTCAAGACTTTTGCAGTCCTTTGTGCTCTCCATAAATCTGTTTACACAATTAACACGGACAAATGAAGCTACAAATTTCAATGTTTATATGTATGTTTCAGCGCCCCCATCCATAAAAGGCGGTAATGTAACCACAGCGGTGACAGCACTGCTTGACACTGTGGTGACTCTGGAGTGTGAGGCACGTGGGGTACCACTTCCCACCATAACCTGGTACCGAAAAGGAGAGGTCATCCCGTCCAGCAGACATGCTCAATATGTAGAGCGAGGCCACTATCTGAAGATCCCTCGGGCACAGGCATCTGATGCTGGAGAGTACATATGCAAGGTGACCAGTGTGGCTGGGAGCGCTGAGAAAAGCTACACACTGGACGTCTACTGTAAGAGTCAGAAATGACATATGTACACATTTTTGTATTCACTGTGTTTTGTGTCAGCTTAAAGTAACAGCTGTTTAAAACGTATTTTAATGATGTCGTTTACAAAGTCTACACCACATTTAGGCAAAATCAGGTTTTTAAAATTGTAGGAATTGAGGAACTCTTGGGAATTAGAGCTGCCATTATCTCTGCGTTTACAAACGCCTTTGGTGGCTCTGGAGCTTAATGTTGTTCTAATTTAAGCCTAAAGATATTATTTTACACCTAAAGCATTCAGACATTTGTAACCGCTGAAATATTTGGCAACATATTTAATTAAAAATAGAATTACAGAAGAGCATAAAAATGGCTCCCAAGGAGAAGAGTGCTTTAAGTACAAAGCAGATTAAATATTGGCTGATGAAAGCCTTGAGTGTCAAATCCAGATAAGATGTAAAACTGTATAACTTTTAACCTTCCCAGGTGATCTTCCTTCCATAATGTTCTTTTATGCGCATCTCTCATCCAGTACCTCCGACCATCACGGGCGGGGATAAAGGGCCCATTAAAAAGAAAGTGGGACTCAGTAAGTCTCTGATCCTGGAGTGTGAGGCTGGGGGACACCCACCACCCTCTCTTACTTGGCTGAAGGATGGAGCACCTGTACATGATGGGGCAAGTGTCCGTGTGCTTGAGCAGGGAAAGAAACTAGAAATCCTCTCTGCCGCTATCTCAGACTCGGGACTCTACACCTGCATGGCTACAAGCATCGCCGGGGAGAAGGAGGTCAAATATGACATCAGAGTTTTAGGTATAAACACACAAAATATTCTGTATTCTTGTATAACTACACACTGTGCTGACTTTTACTTGCACAGTAAATGTTAGTACAGTCCATCCATCCATCCAGTTTCTTCACTGTGGGCTGGAGCCTATCTCAGCTGTCACAATAATTCTTCTTTTCATTTACACTGGCACAGTTCACCCTAACAAGAGTTGAAGGAACAGCAACTGGGCTATTTCCAGACATTTAAATGTATAGAAGAACTTGTTTAGACCTTATCTACATTCCGTTTAGCAACACCATGCTGTCATTTCTGGAGTGATGTGGATCGTTAAGCAGTAAATCTGCAGTGAGAAAGACATAAATCTCCTCTGGACACCAAACAAGTGTGATTGCCTGACTATGCTGTTATAATAACTGCGTGACTTCACACATTGCAGCTAGGAAGCACATTTTCTGATTTTGTACTTGCTATGAGAGAATCACAGCCTGTCAGGTTTACATTAGAACTATTTGTCAGCTGGGAAAATGATCATGCCGTTGTCAGCAGGATTCGAACCTGCGCGGGGAGACCCCAATGGATTTCTAGTCCATCGCCTTAACCACTCGGCCATGACAACCCATGTGCAGCACAAGCTGATCCTCTTGTGTTCTGCTGAATCTGTTATCTGCATATCTGCTTCATTGTAGCTTTCATATGTCTGGCCTCACAAATGCCTGAAAACTTTGTCAGAGGCTGCACTCAGTTTTGCCAGCATTTATCTCATCAAATAAATACTGAAATGAACTTTCATCATTTTCACTCCTAGTTCCTCCTTTCATTGATGGAGCTGATGATGTGACAGTCAGCACAGTTATACTCAGCAGCCCTTTGGAGCTTGAGTGTCACGCCACTGGAACACCTGCACCTGTAATCACGTAAGACCCCATCTATTGCATACAATAACACAAATGCAAAGAAATATGGATGAAATCTCAGTTCACTGTAAAGCTGATTGCTTCCTAGGTGGCATAAAGATGGAA
>VUQK01016278.1:0-11547 GCA_015106715.1 Bujurquina vittata
GGCATGGCTCTCCCATGCCTCAAGTACTATTTTTATGCATCCCAGCTGGCCCCACTCCTGTATTGGTGTCACAAGGATTATAGGGCCAAGTGGAAGGAGATTGAGTCTAAAATCTTGGCTGGATTTCCTTTACATGCCTTGATTGGTGATAGAGGGCTGGTGGCTCAATTGGGGGAGATAAATTGTTGGATAAACCTAACGTTGAAAATCTGGGGGAATGTGGTTAATCTCACAGGAATTGAACAAATGTTGTATTTGTTCTGATGGTGTGCATTTGATACAGAACCCCCCGTGACTGCACCTTTAAACCCTGGATAAAGAAGGGTATCACAACATACCTCACATTAACAGAGAACAACATTCGTCATAGCTTTCAGTCTATGCAGAATAGATATGGCGTAAGGAAAGAGGACTTCTACAGATACCTTCAGGTACGCCATATCTTCACTACTAATTGCAAAGCCAAAGGGTTTACGGGAGCTCAATCACAGTTTTGCAAGATTCTAAAGAATGCGTTTAACTCAAAGACAAATAAATTGATCTCCAGTCTATAGACTTCCCTGTTTATAACACGGAAGGATAATACTCTCTATATAAAACAAAAATAGGAGGAAGAAGCAGCAGTTGTCATCCCAGAGGAAACCTGGGGGGATATCTGGAGATCCCAGTGGTCTTCCACCAGTTCCTCATTCTGGAGAGAACACGGCTGGAAAAACGTAATAAGATACTTCAAAACTCCAGCCCAGGATAAACTTGACACGTTGGAGACAGTGTGGAACAGGAAAAGCCAATCAACCACATATTCTGGGACTAAATAAAAAAACCTTCATTACCTATTGGAAAGAAATTCATAAAACTTTAAACTTGGTTTTTGGAACTGTGATACCATTTGATTTTGTGATGCTCAGACCTGCTGATGTTGCCATTTTGAAACAGAAAATGGACAGGAAACTACTGCAGGCCCTTTTAGTGGCGAGCAAGAAAAACATAACAAGAAGATTGCTTAATCCACCCCCCCTACAGTAGATGGTTGGCTAGATATTACTCTTGAAATATTGTAGATGGAAAACTTAACCTATACCCTGAATATCCAAAGAAATAAATTCTACCGAATTTGGAACAGGTGGATAAAGTATGTAACAGCGTTCAGAGCCGGGTTTTTCTAACTCTCCTCCACAACTGGTGAAAGTTGCATTACTGCCCCCCCCCCATCTCTTTTTGTTCCCCCTTTACTCTTTCGTGTGCTCCTTTTATTTTGCTGTTTTTAGTCCTTTCCTTGTTCAAGGATAAAAACTGGAAGGACTTCTGGAAATCGAAATGTGCATCTGAATGTAAAACTGTTGTCTTCCAAATAAAATCAAAAAAAGAAAAGGCTTGATTTGAACAATTCCTTATGTAATGCTCCTATTTTTTTTTCTTCTTCATTTTATATATATATACACACACACACACACACACTAAAACTGAATGTTTTGGTAAAAACAACAACTCTGTGGCCCGTCTCCTCGCTGGCAGCCTCAGAGTTATGCGAGTCCACACCAACAGTTTTAAATGCAGCTTATTGCGCCTACGGCACTACGACCACCACCCCACACCAACCACACAACTATCACAGAATGTGGGTTAATTGTCTTGCCCAGGGACACAATAACAACAGGGACTCGAACCAGCGACCCTCTGGTTGCGAGGTGAGCACTTACCCACTGCGCCACTGCCACTGCCATGTGGTTTAAGTAATCTTAAGAATGTAAGCAGACTTTAGTGGGTATAGCCTGACGTTCAGCAATCACGCCCTCTTGATTAAATGGCAATAAAGAAATCTGTGGGATCTGTAAGTAGATACTGACCTCCTTACAGGACCTGCATGAAGGTCCCACAAAGGTTTTTGCTAATTGCATAAATAACCCATATGGCCGATCACCTGCAACCATCAGACCCAATCAGATTCTAGATACTCAGGGGTAAAGGTATTTTACTGCCTCCCACAAAGTTGGCAGCACTCACTCAACACTGGGTTAATCTGAATGGATTAATACGAGAATGAAGCATAATGTTTTCTTTCACCTAACACCATTATTGTGTACTTTGAACTTATTTGGAGATGGTGATTTCCCAAACATGTGCTGATCTTATCTGGAATTACTCTTAAGTAACTTAGATAATATAAATACACTAATTAAAGAAAGGGATCAGGTACAATGACTGGATTGTAATTATCAGGGTCTTTACCTTACAATAGAAGGTAAAGACCAGTTGAGGCGACTGTTTGTTGGGATTCTGCGCTATATAAATAAAATTGAACTGAACTGATTTAAAATGAGGTTAAAGAAAAACTCAAAGACCTTTGGCTCCTTTGAATCAAAAGATAAAGAAATGAGAAGTGACTCAAGACTTTTGCACAGTGCTGTATAAATCCCAAGTTTAGTTTTGGAGGAGGGTTACTATACAACCTCAGGGTCAGGACAGATGTCCCTGACCTGAAGTTAAGGAGAAGCAGGCTAATAAACTAATGACCCAAAGCACATAAGAAAACTGGCAGACTGGTTTAAAAAGAATGATCCGGAGTCGGCAGTCTAAGTGAAATGCTGTAGCATGACCTCACTGTTGTGCTAATTTCATCAGCAGTCACAAGGAGTGCCTGCTGCAGGTTGTCGATGCTGAAGGAGCTCCTACATGTTACAACATTCACTTTTTTCACTCTGCTCAGTCAACGTTAAACACGCATGGAAACTATTTTTATACTATGACTGTATTAGAAGACAGAGGGGCGCATCACCGGCCTGACACCTCCATGTGTGTCACTGCTCCTGTTGTACGCCTTTACATGAGAGTGGCGGCATCTGCCTCATCCATGACTGCACAGCATGCTGAACACACTACACAACACAGTGTTACATGTCCCAAATCTCTCAAAATTCAAAACTCGCCATCAATATCGCTGTCTGTCTCTCGCCCCACCACCTTTCACTTGTTCCTCAGCAACCAAGTGCCACACATTTGCCATATATTCTTTAATTGGTTGATGCGGTGCGTTTTTCCACCAACAGGAAACCGGATATCGTGATTTGTACTCACAAGCTCTTTCTGCTAGCAAAAATCCTGCTACCGCCGTTTTGTCCCGCACCAAATGCACATAAACATGAAGATAATATTCAGGCAATAGCCTGATGCAAATTATTGATCATAAGTCGGATTTTACTTGGTCTATCAACACAATTTAAAAACTGGTATAGAGTTTGAAGTCTGCACTCAGCGAGCGTTCTGCTGCTACGTCACCTTAAATCTGTGATGTCATTTGGACCCGCCAGCACCTCTTTTGACTCCAGAGGGCTAAACTGGGGTAAATTGTTCTTCCGCACATGAAGACATACGTACACATAAACTCCCCATTTGCAGCTTTCAGTAGCGTACCCATGGCCAGTCTCCAGAATAAAGTAATACATGCATTATAACATAAAGCCATAATAAGATTTGAGAAATAACGCTCTGTATCATTTTATTTTAGCCAAATCCAATAAAAATAATTTCTCTGAGGTGGTGCTGAGTAAACATTAGTGTTAGACATACAGTACCAGTCAAAAGTTTGGACACACTCATCCTATTAGTATCAGTGAACTGTGTTTGTCTATAATTGTGACAGAGTCAAAGCTCAGACACCTTCATTCTTCCCACTGTACTGTTAAATTAAAGGGTTACATATTAGACTACTACAGATTCAGAATGAATGCCGCTGCTGCATTATGACTCTCTTATTTGGGGACTGCTGCTTATCGTTTGTGAGTGTTACTACATGATGACCTTTGCTCTGTGGTGGGTTTTGGCTGCGGTCTCGGAGGACATTAATCTCGTAGACTGCTCCATAAGGTTCAAACAGTTCACGAAGCTGCTCCTCGGACCAGGACCGTGGAATCTGCCCAACAAACATCTTAATGGCATCAATATCTGGTTGGTCCGGGTGGTCCAGGGACCCATTCATCTTCTTCCCACTACAAAGACAAAGACACCTGAGCATTAGCTGCAGGCTGGAAACAAACAAATGTAAGGCATTCAACAATAGTGAACTTAATCAGAAAACATGCACGAGAACAATTTGGGAGGAAGTGGTCAAGGCCACATTGTATTTCCTCGAATTCTCTGATTAGAGCATAAAATAAAGATCATGTTGTCTGCTGATTAATTCTGTTAATAATCACATAAGGACACATTAAGCCAATTATAGGCTTATTTGCCCCTTTATTAGGTACGCCTGTTCAACGGCTCATTAATGCAAATGTTAAATCAACCAATCACGTGGCAGCGACTCAGTGCATTTAGACATGATCAAGCTGACATGCTGAAGTTCAAACTGAGCATCAGGATGGGGAAGAAAGGTGATTTAAGCGCCGTCGGTTGTTGGTGTCAGACAGGCAGACAGTGAACCGAGGCATGCAGAGGAGCTACAGCAGCAAAAATCCACACCGGGTGCCACCCGCTAGCAAAGCTCAATGGCTGTCTCAGTAAGGTGTAGGCCACAACCAACAACCAACAGCTGCACGATGCCAGCGGGAACAACCAAGATTTTTTTTCTTTCTGCATAAATATAAATACCAATAGTGACTCTTTTTGCCCAGAGAAGAGTTTTGCAGACACTAACAACCAAGGAAAATCCCTGTTGTTGAAACAGTTTGATGTCAGCGCATAAATATATGTCTGAAAAATGGGATTTTTGTTCTGTCTGTAATGTAGATTAGGAATCTTGGGAAATTCGGAAAGACCAAACAAATGACCTAAAACGGAGCACTTCTTATTCTTAGGAATTTGAATATCCTGCAGCACACATGGTTATTGCTAAATGTACACTAAATTACATTTCTTTCCAGCTGGCCTCTACAGTAACAGAGCATCTGGCTAGGAAGAGTTACTTACACAGGACTAGCATTTAGAGAGCAATGGTCCACCATCATCTCTGGGAGAAAATCCAACTTAAAAGAAGCCATGATGATACAAATCTGTTTCTTTCTTCTTCTTCAACACAATGAAGGTAAACTCACACAGCGATCAGAAGGTAGAGGCAAACTCCAGAATGCACACTTGCCGTTACGTCCCTGATGACTGGCGTCATAAGGCGACAATGTACAAAACCAGAGGAAAAAATAAAGCAATCCACATGGAAAACCTGTCCATGTGAACACAAAAACCAAAAATCGAGTGAAGGGAACCCCTGTATTTGAGATGGAAGGAGCACACAAACGACAGACACAAACTGGCAGGCCTTCAGGTTAGCTTTCCAGGTTCTGGGACGGGGACTAAAACACTGCATGTAGATCATGGAAACAGAGGGATGCTGGGATAACTGGGGCTACAGAGAGTAATAGCCATTTAGGTGACCACAATCAAAGTGCTGATGATCCATGGCCTTTGTGAACATTTCTCCTAGGCCAGCAGATCTGGCTGCAGCGTCAGATAAACAGGGTGTCAGATTGATGGTGATAAGGCCCAGTGGGCAGAGGGAATGAAAGGGGGAGTGAATAGTACTCCCCAGCCAGCAGCTAATCCCTGGACTAGCCACACCAAGAGTAACAATTAGGTTCCGGCCTGAGGGGGCTGTGTTTTCTCTGTTGTCTTACATGCTGCACAGGTCTGTGTGTAAAGATATAAATGAGTCAATATCAAATAACGCTTGCCTTAGGCTTTGTGCAGCCTGCAGCGCACAAACAAAATCGCACACACACATAAACACTTCAGTTCACTTAGGGCCACACTGGGAAATAATCACATCGAGGGTCATACACGTGTACATGCTGTCATTTAGTGTAAAAAGCATGCGCTTTGGTCCTGATGGGGTTCTATTTTATATCAAATAAATGGACAAATGATTAAAGGTAAAGTCCAGGAAATGAATAAATAAACAGTGGATCAAACAAGTAATACAATGGACACAGAACATCAGATATACAGTGTTAACTTGTTAGTCTCCGTTTAAAAGGTCACTGCCACTGTACGTACACTTAAGGTCAGCATGTTCTGTTATCAATGGAAACCAGCCTGCTCTGTCTAACTAATTAAAACATCATGTGCTTTAAAGCAGCTGGCTTTAAAGCACTCCGTTCTGATTCTGATAACGTGCCACTACAAAATGTTTTGGTTACTGAGGAGCATGATCATGTGTTCATTTGAAATTCTGACGCTTTAATTAGAAAACTGGAACATTTAATAGTGAAGTGTTTCAGGTGTTTTCCTTCACAATAAAAGAACACATTAACACTCCACACAAGTCCTCAACAAGTGCGCAAAAGTGACTGTGAGGGAAGCATAACTATGCAAATACAGTAACAGCCAGGCCGTCATATCCTGAGAATTTCAAATGATAAGCAGCCCAAACAAAAATCTGCAAAAAGGCCACATTTGACCTGCACGCCTCGATCTAAACACCAAAGACCAACGCAAGGCACGACTACAGAATTCCCTCCACTGTCCACGAGCCCAACTGGACTCGAGTCAAACCTTTATGTGATGTTGTGCTGAACGGTATTTTTCTCATATATACAGCCTGTCCTCTGCATGGACACCTTCACCTTTCTGTACGCTTTCCTGCCCGAAGAATTTTAAAATGCTATTCTATAGTGATCGTCTAAATATTTAGCATTATAACTGACAAGTGCTAAAGATTATGAATTAGAACCATTCATTTTGTAAACACAGTAATACAACACTATGATAACGCCTCACAATATGACTGCATTACTGGCAAATTTTACTTAAGTTATCAAAGGTAAAAATTATTATTCTGCAGCAAAATATTTCCAATCAGTGTGATAAGTATTAATATCACTGCTGCAAACGGTTATGGTTGAGCTTGTTTTAAATACTCTTTTTAATCTATGCAAAATATTCTAGAATACATGTTTGTAGTGGCTGTCCTACAAGGACCAGCACTTTCATTTTGAGAAGTACATTTAAAATAGAATAGTATTTCTTTAAATAGCTAAATTAAAAGGCTTGCACGGTGTATGACATGGTTAACTGTAACTACAGAGGGATTAAAAATATCAAGTAGCAAAACAGCAGGTTAAACTTGGTCGAGCAGGTCCACCACGTTATTTCTCAGATATTAATCTGTGTGAGTCAGCTGGATATGGCCGGAGTCGTCCTCTCGCCATCATCCAGGCTCTGCTTGCTAATGTGCTAAAAGATTAAAAACCTTTTCGCAGTCCACCGACTCTTCTGCATCACACACGTTGGCCAGCGTGGTTAGTAAGAGGAAACCCATCTGAGACTGAACTATAAGTCCCAGGAGCTCGTTCCTTGAAGATGCTAGCTGAAACTGAGCTAGAAAAATTGAGATTCAAGGAAAGAAACTGAGGTCTATTTTTAAATTTGGTTTCCCTCATGGGACACTGCTGCATCATTTTCTGTTTGAATACCGTTTTCTTTTTTTGTATCACAGACTTGTACCTGCAGCAAAATCTTCTCCCACAATTGAACTGCAGATAATGTTAAATTCAGAGAAAGGTAGAAGTGTCAAGTTGCTTTCATACAGTCAAATACCACAATTCACCTCAAGGGGCTTTGCCGAGCACGCAATCCCCCCCCGGCCACAAATCAGATCACAGAGACAAAAACACCCACAAAATCTTGGAAGAACCTACACAAACAAAACAGCGCTTAAAGGAGCCAGAATTTCAGGTACAGTTGTACATGTCCGCAATCTACGTAAGCCAAGGAGCTACTGCGAGCTCTTGCCATTGCGTGTGCATAGTTGATGACAGCATAACGCAGGCATCACACTTGTTGAAAGCTTCTTGCTTCCCTAACAAAGGAAATATCCTGAATGCATCCATGAAGCAGTTGTTGCAAGTGGCCTGAATCTGAAGTCTCCATTTGAGGTGGATGACACCCTGATTGGTATAGTTGTCACTCGTGTAATAACCTTTTCATTTGTTGAAAGCTGGAGAATTCCTATGCAAATAACACAATGATAATAGTGCTGTAGGTTAAGATTTTAGGAGAGGTCTCTCCAGCTGCTCGGGGAGTCTCGCGCGATTGCCTAAAGGAGATCTTTCCATTTGTTCTTTACTTTGATTTTCTGACTTCCCCATCCATCCTCTGCTTCACCGGCTGCCACGGCGACCATCTACTAGGTCTCTTGTTTTACTCATTTCTTGTTTCAAAGTCTGAGTGGTGCAATTTTAGTTTGTTAGGCTCAGAAGTTATTTTTAATATATTGTTTTGTGTTTTTGGTGTAAATGTGTGTTTGAAACCTTTCCATGAAAGGCTGCGCTGACTGCAATTTTACGTGACCCAGCTTTTCTTTAAGACAAATTGTTACTATTGTACTTTCATGATAAAAGAAATCAGCTTTACAATTTATCCCAAACTGCAGTGAGTCACAGGGTCTCCTCTCGCTGAACCAACTGAAACGTGTCCTGCTGTATACCCGCCTTTACCGAACTGCAGGTGTGACCGACGACAGGACCCTTTTCTCTTTTGCAGTCACCACAGTTTTCCTCTGACTGCTCTGATCTGCAGCAAATGTGATTATTGAAAGGCTTCGAGCTGCTCTCACAAGCAAAGTTTTTGTTCAAACAGAAAATCTGTTCAGATTTCCAGATCATAAGGCGACTTATTGCACGTCAAAGTCTTGGGCATCGTGTCAGGTGGAAAATGAGCACAGCTTTTTTTGATAAATTTTACTGCATTTACCCAAAATTCCATTCTTTATGATGATATTCTTGTAGATTCAATTTTTCCACACAATTGTCTGACACACAATTTGTCACTGTAGCAGTGTTTTGTTGCACCTGTCGTTAAAGAGCGCAGAGGTTGCAGGGGGGGCTCTGCTCTGTTCTTTTCTTAGGAAATCTTGTTTCATGCATTAAAGTCTTCCTTCTTCAGTAAGTCACCAGTTTACTGAGACATTTTGTTGATACTAATTTCATACGAGCAGACATGCGGTAATCCACACACACATCAGGTAAGGGAGACGGGGTCCGCCTTCATAGGGGCTGCCAGCACACAAGAGACGTGAGGAAGAGAGTGGAGCGGGTGATTTGTGACAGAAGGAGAGCAGCAAGAGTGAAAGTGAAGGTTTCAAAGATGGTACGGAGACCTGCTGCGATGGAAGGTTTGTGGAGAAGAGGCGCTCACAGAAAGACTGCAGGCAGAGGTGAAGAGGTTAGGATCTTCATTGGGAGAGACCAGGATTAGAATGAGTTCATCTCAAGTTTGGAGACAAACGTTAGAGAGGCACAGCTGAGGAGGGAGAGTGGATACATTGGCGCTGCTAGAAAAGAGAAACAAAAGTGGAAGACCTCGGAGTAGGTTCATGGTGAAGGAGACGCAGACTGGGGACAGAGTGATACAGATGCAGAAAGAAGAAGAAAAAAAGACGCTTTTGTTAAACCTCCATTCATATGTTTTGTTGTCCTCCCGTGAAAAAACACAATTTAACCTGAGCAGGGACACTGTGGATTGGATTCCCAATCTGAGCAACAGTCTATTTATCAGACACATCTGAACTAAACAGATGTATTCAATTGAATCTGACATGAGGTGAAATAATCTGTACTTTGGATGTTTTAGGGGTAAAAACATGTCAGCTGTATAGTTTTTTTCAGATGAAAGGGGGGATAATATAACTACTTATTAGCTCAGCCCAATGTCACATCTGTAATTCTGTATGAGACAAATGTCTGATACATCAGGTTGTTTCATTGATTAACAAGTCATTGTCTTCTGGGGGGTTTTTTTCCTTCACTTTTTTGAAATCCTGGCTCTTTACTGTGTTTTGGTGCATTAACGCTGACAAAATTAAATGCTTAATTAATAATTTTGGTGTTAGATGTCAGTTTACATTACTTGTAAGCTGTGGTCCTACCCAGGCTCAGGTTTTTTTTAAATGTTGGCGCCTTATGCATGAAAATCGATCGACTATACGACTGTGGTTAAGCTTGTTGGACCACAGAAATACATTATTTTATTTATAGTTTTGAGATCTGTTTTTGACAGAACTGAAAAACCCTCTGTATTCCCCAAACTACCATCAGAGAACAGAGTAGGCTTAAAGCTCCTTACCCCCCTAGTGCCAGGCTGGAACCTTCCGAGGTAGTGAGGGGGTGTGCGGGCTGACCAGTCAGCTCTGGAGACACATACAGTGTTTCAGGGTCAAGGCTATCCATCCAAGGCCTGGTACTACTATTGCTAACAGAAAACACACACACACACACACACACACACACACACACATCAGGACAAGACAAAAAAATTACAAATAACTTCACAAAACATAATATTTAACAGAGACACTCAACACAGAAATAAATATGCTAAAGCTGAGCTGAACTGTCCTTCAATAAAAGAGAGTAAAAGAAGCACGCCTAATCATTTACTCTAACGATGGCAGGACATAAGAACAAATTTATATTTTTACAGACCACCAATTCACAATATTAACATAACTCAGGTCATAGTGGCCTGAAAATTGATTACAACAATACCACATTATCTTAATTACTGTGAAAAGTCTTTATCCGTCTGCACATTAGTGAATGCTGATGATTTTTGAATATCGGAGTTTTTGTAACATTTCATGTTTTTAAATATTTACGTATTTTGTTGCCGCCACCTCCATGGGTGGCATTGACAAATCCAGAAGCTGTCAGCTGGTGTGTGATATTCAACAAAAAATAAAAGTAAAGTTAGCGTGTCACAAATCTGTCCACAGCCATGTGAAAGCAGTCTGAAGGAGTGGGGTGCAAAAGTTATTTTAGTCTAATATTTCCCAAAAAAAATAGTGTAGTAGTTCCCAGGGGGAAAGAGATGCTTCTGGACCTTCAGCTGATCACTGGAGCCTCATCAATGGAAGGGCGGCTGTCAGGAAGCCGTTCTTCAGGAAGGGAAACAGGGAGGAAAGGCTGAGGTCTGCCACATTACACAAGAACTGAACATCAATGGCAGCAGGTCTGATGGAGCGATGAAACCAGATTTCAGGTTCAAATAATTGTCAGTATGGAAAGAGAAGGTCAGGGGGGTCAATGAGTGAGTCAGATTTTGATCCACCATACAATACAATGTGGAAATCGTAATCCAGATCCAAAGAAGGCAGCAGAATTATTCCTGAAGACTGCAGAGCTGTGCTGTACGTGGTCATAACAAATGTTGACTCATTAGAATTATTCAAACTCTGTTTTGCCTTATATACTGTATACCAGGCATCCTCAAATGGCGGACCTCGGTCCGGATCCGGACCGAAATGATGTCTCATATGGACCCGAACCCAATACCAAAACAGAAATGACCACTTAAAATCATGTTGAGCACTTTCTGTTTTACCAGCGCAGGTTTTACAGTCCTTACGGTAATGGCGAAGCGTCCGAGGAAACCCACAGGCCAATCGCATGCGAGTTTGGCCATACCACGTGATACCGCCAAGCTAGTTCCAGCCGGCGGTTACTTTGTAACAAAGTGAGGACGGATGAGAGTTTGAGAGGTTACCGTGGAAACGACAAAACTAGAAACATAATGACACAGAGAGATCCAGCCGAGACCGAGGACAGGATGGACTGAGAG
>VUQK01016280.1:0-19216 GCA_015106715.1 Bujurquina vittata
TGAAATTGTCCCAAACCTTGGATCCGTTTTTTCTTTTTCAAACGGAGTGAGACGTCTTCCTGTCAGCTTATCTGTGGCGGGCGTGTTTAGTCATGTGGCTATTGATGAAACCGTCCAACTTTGCTTTACAGATAAAGGTTGTTAAAGGCCGAAGCGAGGACCAGGGATGGGAGCGGTTAGACAGCGGATGATTTCGCTGTCACTTTTTGGGGAAAAAAAGGTCATTATGGGGGTTCGAAAATACGCTAAATTGGCAACACTGTGCCCAACCCCGCTGTCTGCACTAACCTCGCGAGAACTGCCATCCAGGCTACTTCAGGTGGCAGTTCTCGCGAGGCTACTGACAGAGTTCAGTTTGGAGCGGCAGGAATAATTTTTAAAAATTATTATATTAAAATACGGGAAATTTATGTGAAAATAATAAAACTGGAGGACGGCTGGACAGAGGGGTAAAATACGGGAGTTTCCCGGGCAAAACGGGAGACTTGACAGGTATGCATTTTAAATAACCCTAAATGTAAAAGCTGATAGTTAAAGTGTCATTTCATAATTATATGATTCATAATCCGATTAGTCGACTAATCGTTTCAATAATCGACTATCAAAATAGTCGTTAGTTTCAGCCCTATTATTAAATAAAGTAGGCATATAGTTTTGGTCATGCTCTGATGTTTTAGCTAACTGATTGGCTGACTCGTCCACTGTTGGAATATATGTGGGAATGTAACATGTGCAATATGTGTTTTATTGTTTAATGTTCCTGATTTTATCTAACTTTTCTTGGGGGAGGGGGATCTTATGCATTTTTAACATGATTTCTTATTGTTATGCTGTATTGTATTTATTGTAGTGGCAGCTTGTTTAGTGCTCGATGTCCAAGACAAATTTCCCCACGGGGACAATAAAGTATATTTGAGTTGAATATATCTCAGTGAAGAGGAGACAGGAAAGCGGGGAGAAAGAGAGCAGGAAAGATGCTGCAAAGGACCTCTGTTTGGAGTCTAACCTGGGCCGCTCCATTTGGTCTTACAGTGTGTGGGCGCCACTGAGCTAAACTGATGTCCAGAAGCGCATAGTTCTCTTGACAATGCTTTTAATACAAGACATTTTTGGAAAATTTTGGAACACTTCGATAGATTTTTAGCTCGGCTGTTTTGAAGAAGAAGTCAAGCTACTGCTGTAGCCTTCGTGTTGGCGGCATCTGTTCCACAAAAACTTTAAAAGTTGGGGATAACCTGAGAACATTTTGACCTAGGATGTTCAAATTCACACCACAGATTCAGCGGTGCTCTTGTTACCTTTAAGACTATATTTATGGCTCACACTTTCTACCTTGGACAGCTGGTTACAGAATAGAAAAAGTAGATGAATTCATAAATTCAGTATAAATTGATTAATGAGTGTAAAATTCTACCGTGGTTACAGAGACTTAGAAATAAGTAGCAACTTAACTGCGTGCATGCCTGTTATCTATCAGTGCACTTCGGTACTGTCATACATAGCACTACACCTCTGACCCTGCTATATTTCAGCTTGCACAAACAAATGCTGCTAACCCTAGCATGGTTATTATCTCAACAGAAACACAATGAAGAAATGACTGCAAGAAGGAACCACTTGGAGAAGCTGCTCACAGGTAGAAACAACACAAAAAACAAACAAAAAACATCCTGAGTTGAAGTCATTTCTCACATTGTCAAGCGCTAAATCGGAGCTATCGTTTTGTGTTACTGCTGGGATAGAAACTACAGCCTCGTGTGAGAAGAGGATGCACGTGCTGCAACAAGATCTGGACAACGTGATGAAAAGTCAGATCAGCGACAGAGAGAGCCACTGGGACAGCCACATCACAGCTCTTACAGAAAACGACAATAAAATCTACAGAGATGCTGAGAAATCTATAGCCGCTATGAAAAATGACTCGGCTGCACTCAGCCAGTTAAAGGTGTGAGTGCACACACGTGCTTTGCTTGAACCTGAAACTCATTACTGATCAGTTTTCTGATATTTTAGTTTTTTAAAACAATTTATCTCTAAGATGGAAAAATGATTATTTGATATCTTTAAACTGATTGTTTTAATTGATAATCTATTTTATGGAAAACCAAAGCCTCCAAATTTGAAATTGTGACTGAGATTTTAATTGGTAAATCAAAGTGTTTCTGTTGCTGAACAATTTGCTAACTCATATATTTTATTTTCACATTGCATGTGTTATTTGAATTTTCTAGGGCAGCATTGATGAAGTAAAGACGAAACAAAAGGACAAGCAACTGAAGCTGGATGGTATTTTGATGGATAACAAACATCTTGCTGAGCCTGTCTCAAAGATCAAGGAAGAAAGCGATAAAATTGTCAAGAAACTGAAATACTGCTCAGAAAAAGAGGTTATTTTTGGTGCCTGTTTGTTCTTTTTTTTCCTCCACTGAGAATTGACTGTTGGACAGTTATACTCGCTTCTACCGGTGTCTTCATTGTTGTGTAGCAATGTCTGTAGCCCAGTACAAATATAATTTCTGTACGCTATTTTTGACAGGATGTAATAGAAACGCTCAAAAAAAAATCGCTGAAAGATCTGAAATCAGAACATGAGATATTGGAACAGAAATTCAGCAAGGTAAGAAAGAAGGCTGAGCTCGATTCATGCAAAGTCATGTGTGTGTTTTATGTGAATGCTTTTGTGTGTTTGCTGCACAGCTCCAGCTGGAAAGGGACAAACATTGTGAGGCCTTCACTGAGAGTGCTGAGAAGGTGCAACGTAAGGCAGACATGGAGCACATGGTGCTGATGAAGAAGCTTCAGGCACTGACGGAGAGCCTGGAGGAGACAGAGGCTCAGCTCAGCGCACTGCTTTCATCCTCCAACACAGACCAAACAGCCCTCAGGTTGATCACAAAGAAAACTGAGGTAGTGGTTTACAACCTCCTTTTATTTCTTTTTCAACAATCATCTACAACCTTGCGCTCTGATGTTATATATACTCTCATTGGCCACTTTGTTATGTACACCAGTCAACGTATTTGCTTATTAATGCAAATATCTAATCAGTGAATCACATGGCAGCAACTCAGTGCATTTAGTCATGTAGGCATGGTCAAGATGACCTCCTGAAGTTCAAACTGAGCATCAAAATGAGGAATAAAGGTCATTAAAGTGACTTTTAATGTGGCATGGTCATTGCCGCCAGAGCGGCTGGTCTGAGTGTTTCAGGAACTGCTGATCTGCTGGGATTTTCCCACACAACCATCTCTAGGGTTTGCAGAGAAAGGTCTGAAAAAGAGAAATATCCAGTGAGTGGCAGTTCTCTGGATAAAAATGCCTTGTTGATGTGAGAGGTCAGAGAAGAATGTCCAGACTGCTTTAACACAAATAACTACTCGTTATGACCAAAGTATGCAGAAGAGCATCTCTAAATGCACAACGCATCAAGCCTTTAAGCACATGGGCTACAGGAGGCAAGGGAGAGTCACTTCATTGATCTGCAGCTGACAGATCTGCAGCAACTGTGTGATACTGTCCTGTCGATATGGATCAAAGTCTGTGCCATAAATAATTAAAGCAGTTTTGAAGGCAAAAGGTTCATTCTGATACTTGCAAGTTGTAACTAATAAAGTGGCCTGTGAATGTAAATTTCCAAGTATATTTCTGTAAGTGTCATGTTTGTACCAGAACTTTAAAGAAGCTCTAAATGTTTTTGCTTGCAGGCAAATGTTGACTTCAGAAATACGACCATGAAAACCTTACAGCACAAAATAAATCTAATTTCCACGGTTAGTAGTTTGTTTGCTTCCTGAAAATGCTGGTGATTTATTTCATAGCAATAATCACAGTGAAACTTTATTTCCTGCAGGCCCGCAGGTATTTGCTGCTGAACATCGAGGCGAAGGAAATGCCTCTCTCTAATTCCCCGTGAGAGCGCTCCTTCTGGTAAAAAGTCTGGAGCAGAACTTGGAGTAAAATGAGAAACAATGAATACAAAGACTTAATGAATCTCGTACATTCTTTGCATCTGATATCATCAGAATCTGACATTTTTCTTTTAATCTTCCTTTGATGTCAATGATGATTGTCAGTAATAAAGAAATATCAACATCAAGCTTTGAGGTGGCATCTTGTAATTATGAAAACTGGAGTTGTGAAGTTTTAAACTAAAGAGTACATCATTCCTCCCCTCCAAAGGCAGCGCACAGTAACCACAGATGTTAAGAAAATATTTTAACACGTTATAATGGCTTTATATTATACTTTTATTGATTAGTCACTTTACCCCTGAAATTCATTGCCATAGACCAGACATACTTCTGAATGATGCTTTTTACCTCTGACAGCTCCAGGAAAAGCAGTATCTACCAACCAAATGTGTTGCTTTAGCTTTCTTCATTATATGCAGTTTTAGTAGTAAGTTTTTTTCTTTCATAGCAATTGGATTTATTTTTTTTTGTTGTGTGACCATATATTTGTAAGATTCACTTTATAACTTAGAAATAGGTCTCTTATTAAATATTAGATTTAAAGGAAGCTTCGAATGAAACAAGAACAGCTGAATATCATTTGAGTCGGCAGGTTCTGATGATCTGCTAAACTCATATTGTAAGCAGAAGCAGTCTCTGTTCGCCGTTATGACAGCCACTAACCTTGAACCTTGAAGTGTTAAAAGTTAATTGAGTTTGCACCGAATATGTAGTTACTGTGTTTTGTATTTGAAGGCAGTCTGAATAGATTCCTGTTGAATGATTTCACTGATATGAAGTATAGAAAGATTAAATAGCTGGTCCTACATTCAAAGAATCCTCTTTTGAAAGCCTCCTTTAGGGGTCACCACAGCGGATCTCACCCTAGCCCTAGCATCCTCTTCTTTCACATCAACCCTCTGCACGTCCTCTTTCACTACGTTCATAAATCTTCTCTGTGAGCTTTCCCATCTCCTCCTGCCTGGAAACTCCATCTTCAACATCCTCTGTCCAATATATCCACTATTCCTCCTCTGCTATGTCCAAACCATCTCACTCTTGCCTCTCTAACTTGTACTGTACTTTTCAAGACTGAGGGTCATGTGCAGAACTGCAGCAACTACAGGGGGATTAAAATTGATGAGCCATACTATGAAACTATGAGAAAGAGTTGTGGAAGCTAGGTTAAGGAGAGAGGTGGTTATTAGTGAGCAGCAGTATGCTGAGAAAGAATACTACAGATGCAAGTTTTGCTTTGAGAGTGTTGATGGAGAATGATGGGGGTCTGGAGGAGGAAAGTAGAAGAAGTCCCCCGATGCACACTTTGTGTGTGAGCTTCACCGTGCCCTGAAGCTCAAGCGCGCAGAGAAGATTCATAGAGAAGGAGGACATACAGAGGAGGGATAGGGTGAGATGGAGGCAGATGGTCTGCTGTGGCGACTACTAAACAGAGCAGGTGAAAGAAGATACTTGTAAGGATTTGTCAGGTGTTTAAATTACAGGCAATAGGTGGCACTGTTCACTTAATTCATCAGTGTGTTTCAATATGTCAGGTTCTCCCTCTCAGGTGTTGACCCACCTCTTCTCTTTCTCCCCCTGTCTTTCTCTGTCATATGAGTGGCTGTGAACACCCACTCCTCACACCCACACCCACTCCTCACTGAAGTGGGTGTGGCTTCCCAAGTATCCTGTTGGTACACCTGTTTCTCATCAACACTCACCTGGAGTATTTAACCACTGTTCTCCACTCATTGACAGATTGTTAAGCTATGCAGTGTGGTAGTGTCACTCAGGCCTAGCTGTTAGTAGATGTTTTGATACTTGCCTGCATACTTACCTTGCCTGTCCTCCATCACAGATTCATTGTGTCAGCCTACCTAGCTCCTGGTTATACCTCCCTGCCCACTCTTGTCCTACTGATGAATACTCACTTGAGTCCAAGCCTGTGGAAAACAGGAACTTTTTTATCTGAAGCTGAGCCTGTGTAAAACAAATAAATGTGAAAACACACTGGTGAACATTCCCAGGAGTGGCCAGCCTACCAAAATTAGTCCAAGAAAACATCAACAACTCATACAAGAGGTCACAAAAGAACCCAGAACAACATCTAAAGAACTGCAGGCCTCAATTGTCTTAGTCAAGGTCAAAGTTCATGATTCAACAAAATGGGCACCAATGGCATCCAAGACATTTGGGAAGATATTCTATGAACTAAAAAAAGTTGAACATTTTGGAAGGTTTTTGAATAAAACTAACAGTGTTTCATAAAAAGAACATCATACCACCAGTCAAAGGTGCTCTGAAGCTCAAGATAATGATCTGAAACATACCAATATGTCTGAATATTTTTCATGGAGAGGCTTGCATCCAAAGAATGTGGAAACCTGTGACATGGTCTGTTTAAAGAGCCTCACATTTTAGTTTAGTGGGGAATAATTTTGGGGAACAGAGCTTGTGTTTGTGCTCTGCTCCATGTCGTCGTTTCTGTTAATGGTGTAAAATAACCTGCATGTAAAAGACCATTTAGCTTTGAGCTCGTTTTTGACAAGAAAGCTAAAATTCCTTCTCAAGTAGACTGTATTTAAAAGAAGGAAGTTGCCACTGTGGGATTGTCCACTGGTTTGTGGACTAACTTTTGGAAGGGTTGAACCTTTTTTGGAGCTAGAAGTGGACATATTTGGACAACAAAATAATGCTGTTATCAGCCAGTGCTAGCAAGCTTTGTCAGGAAGCTGCATGCATACACTGCATGGATGCACTGCAGAAACACAACTGGCTGGTACTAACATAAAGCAAATAAAATAACACCTCAAAAACCTGGAGCACAGATTTGTCTGTTTGCGCAATTAACTGCAGTGCGAGCTGTAATATTTGTTAGATGATTGCATTAATAAAATCAAAATCTTTGTACCTGAATGGGAACATGTTCACCTCTGTTCCAGGCACCCACCTTCCACTCACAGAGGCCACACCCTCTTACTGCAGTTGTGGCACTTTCTCACTGGCTTCATTTCTCGGCCCTGGACGATGCCGCTTGCTCTCACCATTTTAAGAAGCATAAAACAGCAAAAATGATCAAAGGAACCAATATCTCTCACACAAACTGCAATTTAAATACACCTTGGTAAATCTCTCAGCACCTTAGTTTTGGGCTAATTCTGTGCTTTTATCGTTCTTACTGGAAAATGAGGCTAAAAAGTTGGACTCAATTCAAATATTCCAATCTCAACTGCTGCTATCACCAGATGATTTCCCCTCCGCCATGACTGAGTTTCCAGTAGAGAGAGGAGGGACGTATGGGGCAGATCCAGTTTCTCATTGCCTATTCCCGTGGTGAATCGAGCCCTGCTGTGCTGAGAGATCGCTGTTCCCCGCGGCATCAATAATACAGGAGGAAGTTATTGTCCCGGTGCAGGCCACAGTATCATACAGCTAAAGCAAGTGGAGGGAGGGGGTGGTCCTTTCACTCAGCCCTCTAGGGTTTCAGGGCCTGCAGACAGTGGTCTGACTCTGGGGAGCCTGCTTCCATCCCCTTGCACAGGGCTCAATTGTAAGTCTGCCTGACTGAGGGATAAATGTGTCCAAACACTGACAGCCTGCACAGTCCTGCTGGTCTGGCACCACTCGTAAGACTACACCCCCCGACAAACACTGTGCCACAAGATGAGTACCAGCTCAATAGAGAATTAAGCAGCTGGGGGACACGGGACAGTCAGGGGATAGATATCCTGGGTGTGATTAACATGATCCAGATTTTCATGTTCTTTGAGTACCTTGCTGAATGCTGTGACCTTCCTGTAGCCTCGAGATGCTCCAAAATAAACCTGGGACACCTAAAACAATGCAATGCACATCCAATCCTAAGTGGTGACCAACAAGACTTATTTTAAAGGATTACCTACACCCAAACATAACTACTTCACCTCGTCCATTATCTGTACACTGCCAAATGAAGACAGCCAAATAACACATAATTAACAATGTGAAATATGAAGCCTCCCCCCCAGAAAAAAAAACTAACAAACAAATGCCACAAACAGTTAAAATAACAGAGTGATAGAGGACACTGGTGGGAGGGGTGTGGAAGGAGAGTGAAAGGTAGAGAAAGTCCGAGCGATGGTGAAATAGAGAGTGGCACTCAGGAAGAGGTCAGTGCAGAGTGTGCTGACACCGCTCACTGTGGAGGAGATGTTAGACAAACACATCAGAGGACACTTAAAGGCATGAATGCATAGGAACTGTGGGTGAGTTTGGAAATTAATTTGTAATCTCCATCTTTAATATAATTGTAATTTAAAAACATGGTTTAAACTGAAACGGATCTGACCTGCTATTCTAAATGTGTTCCCTTAAAGAATAAGCATGGATTTAACTGTGAATATTAGTATCCCAGTTACCAGTCGGAACTTTCCTTTCAACACTCATTCAACATTAAATATGGACTGTTTAAATTTTCGGTCTTCTTATCGGTAAAATGTAATCACATTACTGACACTTGTTTTAGTATACATGCTGGTAAGGTGATGTGGTAGCCAGGCATTAAGGTTTAATATCCCCTCTCCACTGAGATACTTTACTCCTCGAGTCCATCCCATCACCTAAAATGAAAAAGCATTTAAATGAGGATTTTGTGAAATCAATAGGAGGACACAGCCCAAAGAGAAACATGTGACACCAGCGAGCCATGGTGCGTGCTGGCATGAGATGAAGATGGCTTTCAAAGGGTCAGGGATGGCCACGCTTAAATTCACAAGCATCATAGTTTGTGCTGTTTTACTCGGGCAAGCAGCACCTGAGAGGACAGGTGAGTATGCCACCAAACCATGCTACCAAATGCACTTTTTACATATTTTGTTGCTACGTGTATTTTTACTCAATGCTGGCTCAAGCTCTCGCTGATGATATTTCATAGGAAGTGGTAAAGAAGACCAGAGATATGCCATTCTGAAGGAGATCATTTCAAAATGGAGTAAAGGAAGTGGTGGGAATCCACAGAGAACTCCCACTGAGACAAACAAGGACCAGTCTGTGCCCGCTTGGGTGAGGAATATCATGGGGAGTTTAAAAACACTCAGTCTACTTCCTAGCAAGAATGTGCCTTCCTTAAGCAAGCCGCTTGATAGACATCGTCTCTCTGGCTTCCTCTACAACATCTCTCTGTACCTTCAGGAGATGGGTGCAGAATTGGAGGAAGAGCCGGTGGAGCCAGATGAAGCGCAGCTTTGGGAGAAGGTACTGCATTACTTTCTGCAGTCTGAAGGAAGTGCTGCACTGAACCAGTGGAACGGCCGGGTGCCACCCCGGCCCAGTTTCAGAGTGCAGGACTGGTTTTTGTCCCTAAGAGGTAGCCCACACTGGGACTGGCTCCTAGGCCTGCTGCAGAGCCTCATCACTCTATCACAGCGTCAGCCTCACAGGCCCTTCTTGACTTTCATATCTCAAAACTGGAGAACAGTGAGTGCTGTGCTGGAGGCCGCTTTTCAGGCTCTCGTCAGTGGGACCTACGGCCAGGCCAGCGCAGGCCTGCAGAGCTTCATCTGTGCTCTGAAGGGTCGCACTGACTGTGCCTTCAGTGTCAGTTGGCTTCAGCAGCTGCTGCAGTTCTTGGAAACACGGAATTGGAAGCCTGTGGTTAGTTTACACCCAGCAGAGGAAGCTGCTGAACACAGTAGGGGCTCAAATGCATTTGGACGTTTAAAGCCCTTCAGCTTGCCCCCTGAGGCCATGAGGCAGGATGGGATGTCTGGAAATGCATCCATGGATATGATAGCCACCGAGGATGAGGCAGACTCCATGCAAAGCCTCCTGCTTCAGGCTTTATCACGTTCAGGAGGAGGGGAGCGAGGAGGCAATTTAGCACAGAAGAATTTAGCTCTTGTCCAAAGTTTGGATGGGCTGAAGAGGGGCCTCCTGCACAGGGTGGGGAGTTCTGTCTATGGGAACCTGAGGGAGAAAGTATCAAGAGTTACAATGGCGCTGCTTGATGATGTCACCAGCCTGGTGGATGTGCCACAGCCCAAAACCCGGGGTCAGTGCTCCGCTGGTGAGTATGAATATGAGATGTGGTCTAAAGTTTTTGTTTCACAATCAGAAGAAATAAAAACAAGTTAAAATTCATCTGAAAGAAAAAGAGGCATCACTTGATGTTAGGATTCTTTTTCACGCATTTAAACTCAAGCTAACATCAGAATTATTTCATAATTGAAGAGGTGAACTGTCTTATTGTAGTTTACATAAAAGATGCTACTATGTGCACGGATGCTCGCATTAAGAAAATAACTTTCACCTAGAAAAACCCTGAGCCCCGTTGATTTGGACCTGGCCTCATCTGAAAGCCCCCAAGAGAGAACGTGACAGTGAATGACACTGCTTTAAAATCTTTCTAATCATCCTAGCAAGTGAAAGCATCTGTTGGTAGCTCAGCTAATCTCTTTATCCTCTCATGAATGTCAGTAACATTATATGTTGGGCATTGTTAGTTGAGCTGCGCTGTTACATCACCCATGCTTGTGTTCTGCAGAAGCTTCCAATTGCTTTCCCACCTCTCGTTCACTTTGATTTTCAAATATTTGCTTTTCATTGGTCTTTTTGAAGGTGACCTACGGCAGCTCATTTTATGGTAAGATTGGTCAGAATTGTGGTTTTGTGATTGCATTTTACATATTTTGTAGTAACTAGTTTGCAAAACAGATTCATTGCTCTGTCCATACATTTACAGGGGAGTGAGACATAACCTGATGTGGAACACTCAGGCTTTGGGTGTGAGCTCCCAAGGTCTCCCAAACTCACTCCCATTCCTGTCCTGCCCCTCCACTGAAGGAGATGAGCTAAGATCACCAATATCACCAGCTCAGTCGTCCCCAAAAGCAGCTCCCTCTTCACAAAGAGTCTCCAACAAAAAGCGCCTCATCGAACCATCTATTGCACCCCACAGCCAGTCACAAACGGCCCCTACGGAGAGCACCAGTCAGCAGAAAGAGATGGAGTACTCTGCCTCTTCAGAAATATTGGAAGCAGCATGTAATGAATCGATTCCAGGCCTGACGGGCGTCTCTAACTTCACTGTATTCCTCTATTGTAAATTGTTTGAAGGGGAGAATGGGTCAGTTAATCCTGAAATGGATCAGCTGGAGCTCGACCTGCATGCTACATGCTCTGATGCAGCTTGGTACCTCTCTGCTGCAGAGGAGGACTTCCTTTGGCTCCATGTCTGCAGCGAGTTCTTTGCCCATGAGTTTAACAATACGGTGTGTGCCAATGCTTCTTTCTGGCTGCAGAGAGCACATCAGGTAATTGATTACTTTTCAGATGAGTGAGCATGAGTGTTTCCTTGGAATTCAGTTTATTTATTTTTTTGTTTTTTCCCCATGTTAACTAATTTCTCTTGTGCTATTTTTCAGGCTGCAGTGACAAAAGACTATAATTTTTTTAACCAGACAAGCATAGATGAGCTGTGTGTGCAACTTTCAGATGAGGCAATGTGGAATACAGGACTGAGTGAGAACTGTCTGGCTCAGCTGGGCAGCAGGTCACTCAGCGCTCAGGCTTTCAGACACTGCTTTCTTCCTAACAACTCAGTCCTGATCTCATCTCTGTGTGGTACTGACTCCCACCAGCCCTTGCCAGAGGGTAGCTGGGCTGCAGCGTACTGCTCTAAAATACACAACGTCTCCCATGATGACACTGTTGTGAAGACTTGTCATTACAGAGAGTGGACTGTGCAGCATTTCACCAACTTCACCCTCCTGGAGCTCTGCGGGCAGACACGTGGACTGAGAGAGTACATCTGTCTAAATGTCACACTCTACTATCAGCTGCTGAGAACAAATCCTCAGTTTGCTGATGTCTGTGCTGATCTGCGGGCTGAACAGGAAGACAGGAAGTGCTTCCTGCAGAGGTTTTTTGACATGCTCCCAGCACCTTATGACTTTGACACATCGCAGCTGTGTGTGGACCTGGCGCCCCTGCTCATGGACGTCCTACACAAGCTGAGCATATGTGAGGTTGAGATAGGAGAGCGTGAGGGTTTTTTAGTAGCTTTGGGATATGTGTTGCGAGTCTTAGATTTCATGGTGGGCCTCTCCTCTGGGCTGGATGAGGGGGAAAGAGAGGCAAGACAGGGTCTGGGTCAGGCTATTCTCCTCTCCAGTCTCATTGACAGCACATCCTGGGCCACGCTGCAGCCCGAAGCCTCCATGAGCATCCTCCACACTGTGGGAGTGTTCCTGCGCAGAGAGCAGAATGCCACTCTAAAGGAGGACCTGCTGAGCTGCTTCAGTGTAAGATACAGTAAATCACCAGCTCACACAAATATTTAGCAGACATGCAATAAGTAAATAACCTGTTACTGCTGTTACATCAGCCCATCCTCTGGGACCTTATCCAGCGCGATGACAACTCATCTGCTCTCAAGGTTCTGCTTCAGGTACTGAGCCTGTGCAGCTTTATCCATGTTAACACTTCACAACAGATCGGCACACTGACAGTTACATTTAACTAAATCTCTCATAAGGAATACTTCCAGATGCCGGGAGACAGCATTCGTACTTTAGTGATGTCTGCTGAGAAGGATGCAGTTAAGAGATTTCTCTCCCACATGCATCGAAGCTGGGATCAGCTTCAAGTTGAAACCAGCCAGGTTTGTTCCCTTCAACTTCTTAGAAATCAATATGTTTATTGATAATGGGTTCTCTTTTGCAGTAGTTAATTAGCTAGATAAATACACATAAATGAGCCCTTGTTGATTTCACTCAATAAAACTATTCATCACACAGTGAGGGGATGGAGAAGAATTGTAATGTTGTTTCATTAATATGCAGTTCTTTTGATTGGTGGTTATTACAATGTACTGCACAGTGTTGTTTGTGCTTTATTTGAATGCAAGTCATGGTCCAATGCATAGTTAATGAGTGCCAAATTGAATCCACGTCCAGTCCTGTCCTGCCGTTTTGTTTTCTCTGTCAGGCTTCTCAAAAAGAGTTGCAGGCCATGGAAACAATGACAGCTGCTTTCATCCATAAGTTCCCCCGGGTGACCCCAGACCTGTTTGTGGACCTTTCTCAGTTTATCCCCTTTATGTCTGTCTCTGACATAATGAGCTTCCCAGCCTCACTTATCGTCAATGACAGCGTGTGAGTTACTGGTCCAACACGGTCATAGTTAATGCAAAATTTCTCACTGTGACGCTAACAGCTTCTGAAATGCTCTTCAGGTTGACAGCCATTCGTGACCACAGCTCGGAGATGAAGTCCCCGCAGAAAAAGGCCTTCGTAAAAAGGCTCCTGCAGTCAAGCGTGGTGGGTGATGTCCCTACGTGGCCGCCATACTTTCTCAGCTCCATCCTCCCACTTCTGCCTTACCTCCCAGTCAGTCATTTCCAGCAACTGACATCACCACAGGTTAGCGGCATTTCTCTGGTTGAAAGATTATTTAATCTTTTTTTATTATTAATGATACATTCATAAATGAATGCTTCCATACACCAACCAAAACCAACAGATATTTTTGAGAAAGGTGCTCTCCACCACCATCGTCCAACAGCTATGAAACCTTGTATTTACCCTTCTACATGTACTGGTCGTTACTTTAGCGTCTTTCATCATTTTAATCGCCTCCTTCAGCTTGCTCCTCTCGTGGAGTTGCTTGGCAATGGCAGTCTGGATGGTGTAAGAGGGCGCCATGTGCTCCGGACCCTCTTCAGGAAAGTGAATGTGACAGGTGACAACATCCTGAGGTGTGACTCAAATACCATTTATTCAAGTTTATCTCTTTCTGCAGTGCTGTAAGTCACCCCTCATTTCTCTATATTTTGCAAGAAGTCAGACTTTGTGGTCATTTTTTTTTAAAAAAGTGGTTTTGAGCAGTAAGACTGCAGGCTCTTTGAAGGTCTTTCACATGTCTCATTGGCTGCTCTTTTACTCATTTTCAGTCCAGTCCTTTTACCTGGCTTTTTTTAGAGAAATGTTTGTTAAGCTGCTTGACACCGACCTGTGGATCATTCAAACAAACATATAACTCAATGGATCAATTCTTATTATAAATAACCAGTACACTGTTAACTGTGTTAATCATTCTGTTGTATTTATTTTGTACCTCACTTTAAAACATAAATAAACTGGAGGGGAAAAATGCTCAAGGGATTAACCACTTGTGCCTACACGTTGCAGACAACTTAGCAAAGACCCAAATGTAAGTTGTATCCTTAGGCACTTTGTTACCAGCAGTCTGTCACAAAAGCAAACAAAACACAATTTATTCCCATTTCTTTAGTTGAATCTGTAAATAATGCTAAAGACATTGATTGATCTTCCATGCAATACCATCTGGGATGCATCTGATTGGCTTCATTTTCAGCATGATAATGATCCCAAACAAACTGCCAATGCAGTAAAATCATAACTGTAGGATCCAAAGCAACTTTTTGTTTTTTACTTGAGAGTCAAGGTGGTGATTTTTGTTAACTTCAGTGAGCGTAATTTTAATCCTATGCTATACTGCAGATGTTATCTCCTATTGTGTTCATTAATTATGTAGTTATCTCCGTATTTAACTGTCATTATTTTCATCATCAAGCCCTTCATATAAATCTATTACAAAAAGTATTGTGTGATAGAACTTAATGTTAAACCACGTGGCCAGAAAAGTGAACAAATGCCTTTTGCAGATTAGGAGTTCTTGCGTGCTACCTGGATCCATCTGACTTGGGTTCATATCTTCAGGACTCTGCTGTGTCCTCTGCTCTGTGGCAGCAGCTGTCTCAGTGCATATCCAAAGGATTTGTCAGTGCCAGTGGCAGGGTGAGGGGTACAGGACAACTTTTAGTTACAGTTTTATCTCAAGCATTTTTTCATGACTTGTCTCACTAACCCTGTTCAACTGTGTTTTATCAATAGCTCTCCTCTCGGTTGATACCAGCAGTTCAGAATCTGAATGTCAGCAGCATGGCTCCTCCAGAGCTGTCAGCTCTCAGCGGTCTGCTTCCCCAATTGGGAGCTTCTTTTCTGCTGTCACTTCCCTCAGAACAACTCCTGGAAGTCCTGTCAAAGCCAGGATTACACACATACTCCCCAGGACAGGTCAGCAGGGAATGATTTTTCTTGTCATGCTTGTCTTCTTCCTCCACAACTGTCACTGTAAGTGTAGGAATTTGAGTCACATTTCCATGAAAATTTCCAATTTGTCAGGACAGCTTTAAGCCTTTTTAAAAAAAAAAAAATCAGATGATGTGAAATGCACAGCAGCCATCCTTTAACAGAAATGAAATGCTAACCTTGACTGAACTATGTGAAGCAGATACTCTTGGCATGACTGTTTTCATTAGCAGCTGACTAATGAAAAGAAGTGAATAAAGGCAGATAAAATATGTGACCTATGTGAACTTTAAAATGCTTGGGTGTTTTGTTGGCAGACTCATTTTTTTAATGGTCTTTGCAGGCATTTAAAATGCTATCCAAGATTTCAAAGGACACCAATGTAAGTGGACATTTAAAAAATATTTGTGCTGAATTTCAGCCAGCTGCACTCTCACCTCTGAGTTCTCTCCTCCCACCAGCTCACCTTGGAAAAACTATGCAGACTGAGGCCGTTACACTTTGGTCTCTCCCCTGCTGTGCTCAGAGATCTCCAGTGGTCTGAGATCAGTGGAGGTGCCCACTGCCAGTGCTGGAGAACATTGCTAACTGAGCTAAAGCCTGGCCACAGAGCCATGCTGTACAATGCAATACAGGAGGTAATCTTACTGTTTATCATAGAAAAGACACTGGACAGGTTTAGTCATACAAGATTCAACATGGGGAAAACTGCAGCACAAGCAAGTTTTGGGCGTAAATTCACATTGTGGTTCTGTGTCAGCAGGCTCTACATGGAGGCATGAAGAACACTACTCTGCAGGTAAAGTGTCTTTTACCATTTGTCCCTCTGAGGGAGCTGATGCAGACCATGAATGGCGAAATTACTTCAAGAGGCATCAGCGTATACAAAGACATAGAGTGGTCGCCACAGCAGGTGCTCCTTTTTACCTTCATCCTGTCCCGTGTGCTGTTTAACGTTGCATTCATATAACAATAGCTCTTTTATAAAAGGAGAAAATGTTACCAGCTTCAGTTTTCGCCTCCATTAATCTGCAACTCATTGGATATGCTTCAGAAGACCCTTTCAGGATATTAATACTCCATTCACATCAACTGCCATCAAGCTAATTAGTTTGGATGTTGTACAATGGTGTGGAGGAGTATAGCATAAATTAATAATGGCTACCTTAAAGGGATTTTGTCACAGCCAAAATTGTATCAGCCTGCTTTCACCACCTGTTCTCAGCCTAACAAGACCTCAGTCAAACCAATAAAGATTGCCCCTTTTCTCTCATTATCTTTTCTGATATGTGCAGCACTGTAACTGGTTACTGGCTCAGTGTTAAACCTTAAATATTCTCTATAATTTTTTATATGCTTGTCATAAATTAAACATAGTGATCTCAAATTTAACCTAAAATCAATGCGTTTACATATATACCGTGCAGCGATAGTCATTCATGGTTTCTGAGCCTGATTCAGAGGGGATCTTCATTATGCTGGTTTATTATGATGGTCGATTCGTCAGATTAAGTGAGAATCGAGTAATAAAATCTTACCTTCTCTTTGTCTGAGAGACATAACACCTACTGAAGGCTATTTACTCCATTTCACATTTCCTCTTAGCTACGTTGGTAGCATAATTTCTCTTCTACTTTGCCATGTTTACAGTTGCATTTTGCTTTAGGGGAGAAAAATACTGTTAACAGCTGGTGGAGCATCTGTGCTCATATTAGTCAGCCTCATGTAAAGGGGGAAACCATCATGAAGGCCTCAACAACAACAAAACAAAAAAAGCAAGGAACTGAAAATTATGACACACTACATGAGATACAATCATCGCCTGATGTGCACATGTGATATAAAGTAGTCTAGACCCAGCAGTTTTCCAACAATGTATTCTAGAAAGTAGTTACACCTGGATAGACACAACCTGACTCTGGACAACTGTCTGCTCCACTGTGATGCTTCTCTGCTACTTGTGCTGCACACAGTACTGAGAGTATTGGAAACAATGGAGCTGGAGTCACACTGCTGGACAAACAATATGGTGACTGAATTTCTAAACTAACCTAGTGTTTTTCTGCAATAAGTTCTATAAATAAAGATTTTCACATTGGACAACATGCATACGATATCTGTGATAAACCAGCGTCAACCAAGAAATATCGCCCAACCAATAAAGGTCATGATCTTCTCATGAGATCCCTAAATGGGGTAACCTCTTGTTAATCATTCTGTTAAATTGGTTTGCTGTAAATATATATCAAAGATGCCCAGTTAAAGAACTGTAAAAAATATAAAACAGTGTGATCAATAATTACAGTAAAATTTAAAAAATCTTAAAGCATCTACAAAATAAATAAGTGAATAAAATCCTAACCCTAACCCAACCCATAGATATGAAATACCTGTCTGTACGTGTCAAACACTTGTGTGGCAGGTTGCAGGTATTGTTAGTCTGACAAATGGCAATATTAGATACTATAAGTGGCACAGTTTAGGTAATAGGTTTTATTTTCTAGCAGTTAGGGCTACTAAAAAATAAAAGCTTGCTTTGTAATAAAGAAGAAATATGTACTTGATAAAATATCTTTAAGCTTTTTTCCCCTTTCATTTCAATGAAAACCACAGAATGCTAACTCGCGCGTCTCCTTTTCTGAACAGGCTCAGTTTCTGTTCAGTAAAATCCATGAATTTCTGAACATTACCAGCAAGTCTGTGAGGTAGGTTTCACCCATACCAAAGCATTCGTTTGATAATTCATTTAGTAATGTTGCCTGCAAACTGAAGCAATAGCTCAACAGAAACAGCCAAAGTCTCCTTTTGAGTCAGAAAACAGCCTAAATAATAACTTCTTTCCCACTCAGAGATCTGGGTCACATCGCTGGTGGAATGAGTTGTGACTTTCTGAGGCTCTGGACCAATGATACTGATTTTGTAGAGCTGCTTCAGTTTGTTAGTGAGCTGCCTGGAGGCATAAGACCTGCTCTGGTGAGGAACACGGACCATAAAAATTTATGTTTCCATGAAAATGCATTTTCCTTTTTAATACTAACAAGTTCAGGTGTATTATGGCTGCGTCAACAGCGATCATGTATCATCAAGGAACTGAGAAAACACCCTGAACTCGACCTCAGTGCTTTGAGTTCTGGGTTTGCGTCATCATTACCGTAAATATCACCGTATTACATTTTTATTTTACTCTTTTTTTAAATTTTATTATTAACATAAATGAATGTTTGACTGTTTCTCCAAGGTTTAAGCCTGCGCTCTGTTCTTTTCCAGAGTGACCATGATGGAGAGCCTCTCTAATGCATCCTTCAGAGACATTTTGGACCACATTCAAACACACTTTGCTGATTTTCTCAGACTGCCACATTATAAACAGATGAATTTAGCAGAGAAGGCCTTAACTGAGATGGTAAAACACCCAAAATAACAGCCTGTCATGCAAGATAGGCACAAGTTGACACATGTTTATGCACATTTTAGACATGCTGTACTGAGTCAAGATCAAGCTGAAATACAAAAAAATTCTGCATTTCCTCAGAGTAATGAAATGATAGGCCGTTATGTTGAAAATTCAGAGCAAACTGGAAACCAGAATTTCTTGAGAAGTTAAATCAGGGCTTCTGTCAGTGATTTATTTTAACACATTCATTTTGCAGAAAGAACATTTGTTGGTTCAGGCTTCTCGAGCAGGCAGTTCAAGTATTTAGAGAGTTGAGAAAGTGAGATGGAGAAAGTGATTCAGAACATAGCCCACCTCATCCTCTCAACAGCCTTTCACACAAGTGAAGTCATATCAGTGTGAAATCCTGGTGATCCAGGTCCTTTCTCTGTATGCGGTGCTCTCCAGGGCTCTTCTCTGGCTCAGGGGCAGATTGATGGCACCATCCTGGATGTCCTCGGGCCTTTGCTGCCTTTCTTGGACCGGGACAGTTTGTCTCTGGTGGATAGAAGAGCGCTGGTTCTGCGGCTGGAGGAGATGAGAAATTTCTGCCTCCCTAAAGAGGCTCTGAAGGATATCAGTACCCTGCTCACCCAGAAAGACCTGTTTGGGTAAAGTAACACATCTGCAGGAGATATTGGATTTGACACCTCTTAGCTAATGTTGTCTCAAGACTGTAAAAATCTGATATTTTGGATGTGCACTGAAAAATAATTTCACTACCCCCCCCCCCAAACAACCCT
>VUQK01016282.1:0-10276 GCA_015106715.1 Bujurquina vittata
TAACAAAGTCACAATTACTGGACACAGACATTGCAGCTGAGTTTTTCAAGTTTTTTTTTTTTTTTTTTGTGTTTTTACCACCACAAAGTTAGTGCCATTTAGTTCTAGTGTAATTAAGAGCATTTCTACAGCAGATCTCTACAAAAGCAACCAATTCACACCAAAATAATCAAAACGCATTAATAGCCTGGAAAATATATAAAGGTAATTTTAGAATGACTGCTTTTTTAACTGTCCAACCATGAGTCTTTAAAAATGTGACATCGGGTCATCTGCATACTAGCGTCATTTTAATTTAGTTTCTCACTCACAATGAGTTAGAGCAAAATTAATTGTTTGCAGAGTTTTATTTTTTACACAGAAATTGCATGGCATATAATCAGAGGTGACATAATCAATCTACTACCCCCCCCCCCCAAAAAAAAACAAAGCAAAAAAAAAAACAACGACAACAAAGAAAACAACCAAGTTTAGAAAATTACTTTTTATGTCGTTTATCATGCTGGAAAGCATTCTGGTTTCAAACTCTCCAGTTTGATGATTTTGTTGCTTTCTGTATTTTAAATCAATGCTAACTGAATCTCCTTGGGTATTGTGGAGTCGGAGCAAAAAAACAAAAAGATCCATTTTTCTATCTAAAACAGTCCTTAGTGGCAGCCCCACATTGTATCAGTATTTCATTTGTGTCTGATCTAAAATACACAGAAACACTCTGTCATGCAAACTTTACAAGTTTATACTGTATGTGTGAGCAGTAAGAGTGCAGGTTAGGCTGTACACCCGTCTATGCTAACAGTTTAACGTGAGGAAAGTAAGTCCAAGAGTTACCTGAGAGGAAAAAAAACAAAGAGAGTCATGACATGACTTTCCTGAACCCTGAGCTGAATACTGCTTGCAGCATTAACATGAAATCACCTGTGTTAATTCAGGCAATGTGCCAAACTGTCGACCTTGATACCTGAGCTCCTGTGAAACCAGCTGATGAAAAGACTGTATGCACAGTATTCATGAACCATGAGATCCACACAACCTGTGGGCTCATGAATTTCACTATCCCATATGGGACCTATCAAGCCGAATGAGCTACAAAGGGCTGCCCTCAACAATGCCCAGCACAAGACAGAATAACAGATCAAAGACCCCCTTCTAGTTGTTAGAAATTCAGCCAAACTAACAACTGATTATGAAAGCTGCGCACGAGTAATCAGCATGCAGGAGCATGAACCACCCAAGCACAGCCTGTTGTTCATTTGCTTCGAGATTCAGAAAACAAAAACTATGTACTTTTTCATCAGGTACAAGGATGGCGAGCCGCTGATGATATCCGACCGACCGTGGAATTACAATCTTCAACAAAAATTTGGTCTCAACTCACTGGAAATCAGAAGGTGGGTCACCAAACTGGAAACAGGAACAAATGTGATGGAGGGGTGTGCGATAGGTTGCATGTGTATTACTTGCCCTTGCCACTGATAAATTAAGAATGGAATAAGAAATTGAAGACAGTTGTAGGGTAAAATAAGGAAATTAAATGCTGGCATTATGAGATAAAGTGTGGCTGGGCAATTAAGAAATGAATGTGCGTGCTGTGTTGCAAGTTTTTCTATTACTCATATCTAACAAATGAAAAAAAGTAAATTGTATTCTCTTTATGTTTTACTTTAGGAGTAATCTAACAGCTAAAGCAACACAGCCATAAAAATGTGCAGTGCGGTGCACGTTTGGCTTGAAATTCTCCCACTTTCAACTTTCTCACACAAATAGATGACATTCTATATCTTCTACACAAAGGTGCTCTCCTGATGATTCCGGCGAGTACAAAGTGATAGCCAAGAGTCCCCTGGGTGAAGCTGTAACCTTTGGAACGCTGATGGTGAACTGTGAGTGGTTTCTTGTTTCCTGTCGACTCGGCTTTGCTCAAAAAACATTAGGAACGAAACAGCGACGGAATACGATACAACTTCTCCCAAAAGACTAAGGAGTCCAGTTTCAATCTCAGACTGGCAATGAGACTCTGACACACTGGGGCAGGAACATCAGTAAATCACACGCGGAGCTGCGTTTAGAGCCAGTGAGACTTGTCTAATGAGCATTTCAAGTGCAGCATTTCACTTAGTTTGAACATTATTCAAACCTGGTTTACACAACTGTCTCACACACACACACACACACACACACACACACACACACACACACACACAGAGCGAGAGAGAGGCCTCTCTCACTATTACACATTGATGACACTGCCTCCTTGTGGTTTTGTTTGATGAGGTTATCTTGTCGAGTGGACTTTCTTCAAGATCGGACACTCTTAATCATTTCCTGGAATGCCACATATTTTTCTTCACAAAAATAAAATTAAAAACACTTTTAATGAGCATATTCTTGTTTATTTTCACTACAAACTTAATTTTAATACACTCACTGGCCACTTCTTTATTGGGTACACCTTGCTAGGACAAAGCTGGACCCTCTTTGGCCTTCATAACTGCTTTAATCCTTCATGGCACAGATTCAACAACATGCTGGGAACACCGTTCTCTGAGATTTTGCTCCATATTGACATGATAACATCATGCAGTTGCTGCAAATTTGCCAACTGCACATTTCCCATTCCACCACATCCTACGGTGATCTGTTGGATTGAGATCTGGTGACTATTTGAGCACAAGGAATTTGCTGTCATCTTCAAGAAAGCGCTGTTTTAGCTGTTTCCTCAGTTACTTTAACATCTCCTTTTGTGGCCTTATAAAAGTAATAAGTGAAACCGTGTAGTTTTTAATTCGTTATTTAACACTATTTTCAGATTAAAGAAGCCCTGCCCCTGACTTCCCAGGTGGTTTAGTTGGCCCTGGAGAAACCCGGAGATGATGACATTTTTTGTTTTTTTTTAAAAATTTAAAAAATATATTTATTTAACCTTCCCATTACATTGCACCATGATTTTAGTGCTGTTTTTTTTTTTTCTTCTTACAGTTCAGATTTTGGCACACTTTTCTTCGTTAGTCACATTCTAACCTGAATGCACAGTTTGAAATCCTGCTATGATAAATGAGGATTTTGTTTATTTTTTGCTTTACTTCGTGGCACAGACGATCATTAAGGACCCCAGGGTGCAAAGACTCTGGTGGCTAAATTTGACCAAATATCTGGATCTCCATCCTCCTAATATCTGAGGTCTGCACAGTGCTGTTTTTCTGTCCTCATTATTTGAGTTCCTATATAAATTTGGTGTTTTTAAGAGAGCCGGCATCAACCAAGATGATCAAAAAAAAAAAAACTGTTGCAGTACTCATGCATAATGAATTAAAATGAGACAGTGGGCGTATTGGTGACTAATAACATCTACGGTGAGCTGTATTGCCTCACAGCAGTGTTACAGAAAGTATTTATTTATTTGTTTGTTTATTTATTTATTAACTTTTAAATGACCTGCCTGCCCTTTTATGAAAAGGCTTCACTTCTGGCAATAAGCCTCCTGAATGCTGGAGCTCAGTTTAATGACTCTAATGAGACACTTCAAGGCTTCTTCTTGCCATGTTTCACAGGTAGTCTTTGGTTTTGAACACAGCCTTAGGTTAAAGAGAATATTAGATGTGACTTGCATAAATGTGGAATTGCCAGTTTGCATTCGCCTTCTGCTGTCTTTTTTTTTTTCTTTAAATCTATTTTTCCTTCAGTATCACAATATCACTCACCACTTCTGTCTCTATTTCTGACCCTGCCTGCCGCTCTCCAATCTGTCCTGCTCTGCCGCCCTGCCACTCTGCGATTCAGCATATCAAGGAGCCGTTGCCGGTTCAGAGCGTTCACAGACCTCCGGTAAGTTTCACGCCAGGGCCTAATGGAAAGTGTCCCCTTTCATTTTCTCTGCCACCCTTTGAAGTTCCTCCCTCTACCAGTAAACGAGGGCAGGCTGGGTGACTTTGAAGACTGTGACACAACGTTTGGCTCTGCTGTGCATGTGGCACCTCTTAAAGAAAGACATGGGAGGAATGAAAGGGAGCTGCACATTGATGGTGTACGGATATCATGGGAATTTATGTTTCTGTGTGGGCGTTCATAGATGTACGGGCATAAGTAAGACTATTTGTGTGGTAGTTACTGAAGGGATAAAACGACTTGCTTCCAAGTGAGCAGCAACGACAGTCATGTATATTTCATTCTGGGGACAGCGGGAGATTTATCCCACTTCACTTCAAGCTGTGGAGCATCTCATACTAGCTGTGGCACTCTGTGGCCTAGATTAGCTTCCACCATGTGTGGGGTTCAGGACTTCCGCTAGAACTACTTGCATTTATATACACGTATATGTTCACAATCTGATCAAGCCAAACGAGCTTAGAAGCTTAGCTTTTTCTTATTTTATTTGTTTTTAACACAGATTACCGTTTTAACCCAATCTTATCCAGGCAAAGATTTAACTTTGCCTGAACAGGTTCATGAATTATTTTTGCAAGCATAACCCAGCCACAGGGGTCCAGAAGCCTGTGTACTCCTAGTGCTGGTCCAAGGCCAAGTAAAAGGGGAGGGTTGCATCAGAAAGGGCATCCGGTGTTCTTTTTGCCAAATCAAACATGCGGATCATCAAGAATGAGCTTTTTCAATGATGGTTTAGAGACAGTGGCATTGATTAAAAGAGAGGAGGGAAAGCTGATGGTGTGAGAGTTGAAGATATTAGGATTTTTGTTGGGAGTGCCAAGAAGGGAAAAGATTAGAAATGAGTATATTAGAAAGATACTAGCTCAGGTAAGAGTAGTTTGGAGACAAAATTAGGGTAGCAAAGAAGAGATGGTTTGGACATGTGCAGAGGAGGGACTGTGGCTATATTAGGCAAAAGAAGATGCTGAAGATGGAGCAGCCAGGCAGGAGGAAAAGCGGGAAGGTTCATGGACGCAGTAACGGAGGACATGCAGAGGGCTGGTGAGACAGAGGATGCTGGGGATGGGGTGAGATGATCTTCTGTTGTGATCTCTAAATGGATCAGCTAAAAAAAAAATTAAAAAATTTGTAAACAATATATCTCAATATAGTCTCACACAGTAGTTCCTACGTCCCAATGAAGCAATAACAGCCATAATGGGTCATATTGTGTACATATCCGATATTATTTTTGTTGGGATGTGAATTAATGTTATTTTACTTGACCAGCTACTTGACCAACTATATTCATGCACTGCAGTGCACAAACACAAGCAATCAAAATGTACTGTTTAACTACTCTGCTGAGCCACAACATTGAACAACATTGATTGAACTATGAACAACAATACAGGATACTGGATTGTACAACAAGGTACAATCCAGTATCCTGCTGGGAAACGTTGGGTCCTGGCATTCATGTGGACTTTACTTTGTCATGTACCTTCCAGCTAAACGTTCTAGCTAAACAATCCCACGTCCCATTCTCCCCCTAAAAGAAAAGTGCACAGATCAAAAATACGTGTTTTTATTCTTGAAGAGTTTTTGTTGTTGTCATCATAGTTTTTCATTACATTAGACACCATGAGAGGAGTTGGCGAGATTGTGAATGTGTGAACTATTGTAAACTAAGAGAAATGCTCCTTTAGTTTTGCTCTGAGCTGCTACACAAAGTGGATGAGGGAAATATGCAGTCACACATTTTTTGGTTGTCACCCCCACAGGCCTCATAAATGTTACCCAGGGCCACCACTGGCCTGCAGGCTACACTCACCATGAATTCTGCTCTCTACCAGAAAATCCTGAAGGAAAATGTCCGGCCCTGAAGTTCAAGCGCACTTGGGTTGTGCAGCAAGGCAATGATCCAAAACACACCAGCAAGTCTGCCTCAGAATGGCTCCAAAAAAAATGAAGGTTTTCTAAACCTGAGCTACTTTGGCATGACCTTAAACAAGTCATTCTCGCTGCCAAGGATGGCACCAACATTTATTAGGTTTACTTTTTTTGAAGAGATGGCAAAAATCAAGAAAGTACAGTCAGCCTGCACACACATCTAATCAGGAGCAATATACCTTCTGTATGTAGGACACACCCTTGCTTCTGAGGAACTGCTATGCAGGGACTATCCAATACTTTCTGCACACACACAGAAATTAAGTGGCAATCATGTTGAATGAAGCTTTATCAGCTTGTAATGGCATCAGGGGCCGCTTGCTGTGAGACTGTGCTGAACAATTGCATGCTGCTATTTTTATGCAACTGATACTTGATTATCTCATATGGAGCTGATCGCATTTTCCAACACAAATCAGTCAAACAAAGCGTAACTGCTGTAAATTTATCATTACCATCAATTCACTGAGGGAAACGCAGGATTTGAATGATGGGAAGCAAACATCTTTGCAGTGTGATAGCCCTGACTTCTGAGCAGCACGCGATCATAATGAGAAGCATGTCATAATCTCTCGGATTGATCCCTGAGAATGGGATTTGATGAGACGTCATGGCACAGATCTCTCGCACTTCCAGATTGCATTGCTTTGGTGCTTCGACGAGGCAGAGAATGAAAGGTAGCAGAAGGGATAACTTGTCAGGAACTGTTCACTTTAAAACAAAGTCTGTCATCTGCAGCTTTTGTGTTGTCCTATAACATTTCCTCCAAGGACCCCTCATATGGTGTTGTTTTTGTCTGTGCTTGGATGAAGCAGTAGGTCTTTTTCTATTTTGGCTATGCCAATCTGCATTTGATGGTCTCTTTAGGCACTGCTGAGCCTATCACCTGTGTTTTTTGTTTGTGTGTTTGTTCGTTGACCAGAATGAGCTTTCACTTGTTATCATCAGGAATTTACTTCTTACTCTCTCTCTCTCTCTCACTGCATCGCCCTTTTTCTTCCATCTCCCCTAGCCTTGCAGCTTCAACAGGAAGCTCAGTTTAGCGCCTCCTTTCCCCCGACCTGGGTGAAAGAGGGTGACAGCCTCACCCTGCAGTGTACCTTCACCTCAGCTCTGCTGCCCTTCCAGCAGGATGTCAGCTGGTTCAGAGATGGTAAATGCTGTAAATAAGAAGCCGTACAAGACTTATTTTTGACTTTTTAGATGCATGCTTTATATATATATATTTTTTTATTTCTCCAGGTATGCAGCTGCATCAGTCCAGCAATGTGGAAATTAAAACTTTTGACACCAAGGCCATCATCACTTTAAGGGCAGCACACAAGGAGCATGAAGGTCTTTATACTGCAAGACTGAGGACCGTGGATGGAGTCCAGGAAAACAGTGCTTTTGTGTACCTCACAGGTGACACCAAAATTAAAATGTCTTCTTAAGATTTTACCCCTACTCTTGATATTCTATCAGTGCATTAAAGTCCAAAGATGAAGGGATCTAATACCAATACTGTAGCTATTTGTGGCACATTAAAAATCATCTATATACAATAATCTGGAAATATACTTCCACAGTCTCACCGAGAGAAAATTAACACCACTTTTCATGTCTGAATTCGCAGTATAAACAAACAGCCCACCTTCAGGTACTTTAGTTTAGCATAAAGCTTGGAAACAAGAAGAAACCACTCAACTGGCTCTGTAAAGGATACTCTGTAATCAGCATAATTATAAACAAACCAATATATCATTCATGTAGTCTAAAAAATAAAAATTATTTCAGTAACTAAAACAATAAATCACAGGTAATGTGACAATTTCTTGGCCATGCACCTCTATTTTCTGGCTCCTCTTCTGCACACACTCATCTGTCACAGTCTTCTAATTCCCCAAATTTCCAACTGTTTACTGGAGTGTGCTTTTACAAACCTAAACAGCACAGTATTTAAATCTAATAAACAACATGGAAGTATCATATGGGTGGTTGTGGTTCAGAAGGTGGAGCAGGCCTCTACTAATTGGAAGGTTGGTGGTTCGATTCCTGGTTGCTCCAGCCTGCATGCCAAATTATCCTTGGGCAAGATACTGAACCCCAAGCTGTAAGTCATGGGTGTGTGAATGTGAGTTTGAATGTTAGATAAAAAGGAGCTAGCAGTTAGTTAAAGTGCTTTGAATGTAGAAAAGCACTATGCAAGAACCAGACCATTTATCATTTAGTAACACAGAGCAACAATACTTATGTCGGCTGTGATGTGTAAATGATGCAGAATTGGTACCAAGGGGAAAGAGTGTACCAGAGTATCCCCAATACCATTGTCGAGCACCAGCTGGGTATGGGGGCCAACCATCCAGAACCAGTGATACAAGGCAAGATGGATCCATGTTATTTACATCAAAATCTGACACTACCATCCAAATGTTGCAGCAGAAGTCGAGACCCAGACCAACATTTTCCAGTCTTGTATTGTTAAATTTTGGTGAAACTATGAGAACTGTCACCTCAGTTTCTTGCCTTTAACTGATAAGAATGACACAATGTGGTCTTCTGCTGCTGTAGCCCGTCTGCTTCAGAGTTTGATGTGTTGTGTGTTCAGAAGTGCTCTTCTGCATATCTTGGATGTAAGGACTGGTTATTTGAGTTACTGTTGCTTTCCTATCAGCTCAAAGCACTCTGGCCAATCTCTTCTGACCTCTGGCATCAATGAGGCATTTTCACTGGACATTTTCTCTTTTCTGGACCATTCTCTGTCAACCCTAGAGATGGTTGTGTGGAAAAATCCCAGTAGATCAGCAGGTTCTGAAATACGCAGACCAGTCCGTCAGCCACAATCAACCTTAACGCACTCAAAGTTAATTAAATCACCTTTCTTCCCCATTCTGATGGTCGGTTTGAACTTCAGCGGGTCACCTTGTCTGCATGCCTAAATTCACTGGGTTGCTGCCATGTGATTGAGTAATTAGAAATTTGCACTAATGAGCAGTTGGTGTACCTAATGAAATTGGCCTGTGAGTGTATAAAACTTTACTTTTACCTACTTTAATTTATATAATGTCACAGCATTTTTGTAGTAATGTGTTTCTTTGGACCATAGGCAGATCTTATCCAAAGAGATGACCAAATTTATTATCAGACGCTAGCGTCACTGTAGTTTGCAGACACACACTGCTTTCTTTCAAGTTAGTAGCTTGTTTTCAATGAATTCCTAAAGCTGCTCATGGGCACTGTGTCGCGCTTGTGTGTAAGCACCAGATTACATCAGAAACTCTTCACTTAATGTCCTCTCTGAAGAACTTGCCAAGCTGTCTTTCAAATGATATGCTTTGTTTGATGTGATGTTTTAAGCCCTTGGACAAATGACAAATAATGACAAAGTGTGAGCCGTGCACACAAAATATCTGAGTTTTTGAGAATGCAATCCTCTTTTTTTTCCTCCAACCAGGATAAATAGGGTTTAACATTCCTCCAAACATTATTTGTATTCACCAGATTTTTGGTTCTACTTTCATTTCCTGTCAGCAAACTGATTCACGCGGGGAAATTGCACCATCAATCAAAATATTTCGCCGTCGAGAGCTTGTTAACTTTGTTCAGTGAAAGTATATATTTTTCATAGACTGCTGTTTTCTTTCGGCAAATATACCAGGGAATAGCTCACACTTGACTCATCAAGCATTTGAAATCTATGCAGCACCGCGAGGAGGTTTGGCACATGTGTTTTAATGTAATTGCAGTTGTTCGTGTATATATGCAACCTTGACTGCCACAGCGATAGCATGAATTGCTATGAATCATTCATGAGCTTTTGAGCTGATACACCAAAAACACCTTGGACTCCAATTAAACACGTATACTGACACTTAATGCAAAATAGATCTCCCTGAAAAGTTCCCTTTAAAATCTCTGCTCAGGTCTCTCGCTCGCTTTTGTTTAGGAGCTCGCTCTTTGCCAGAGCTGGAGGTGCTAATTAGGGAATCAGGAAACTTCTCCACATGTGTGTTTTCTCCATCATTCAGCCATCATATTTGCATTACAAATGGGGGGTATAGCAATATAAAGACAAATAAGAAATGAGGGATGAAAGGGGGGGTGGGGAGGTACATTTAAAACAGGAAGGAGATGAGCTTGATGCTGAATTAAGCCTTTTGTTGAAATAACATCTATTTTCCAGCATCAAGAAAAAGTTTGGAAACATGTCACACTCAAGTCTGCTTTGGATAATTTCTTCATTTCTTTTTTCTTCCCTCTCTCTGTCTCTTTCTGTATGAATATATCATCAAATTTTAAGGCAGCAGGAGATTTGAATTTTCCGAGATTAAAAAACACTTGATCTATTAAAACCGCAGCTGAATTCATTTTAAAACTATCTGAAATATCAAGATTTAAAGCAAAAATCTTGTTTTTGCTCAGAACAGTTTTTTTTTTTTTCAACACTGACTTTGAGCATCAATTACAATGGGAAATATAAAAG
>VUQK01016282.1:10296-27767 GCA_015106715.1 Bujurquina vittata
TTTTTGCTCAGAACAGTTCTTTTTTTTTTTTCAACACTGACTTTGAGCATCAATATCGTGGGGAAATATCAAAGGTTAGAGTAGCAAAATCGCACTAATGCAGAGTTTATGGTGTAAATATCGGAAACAAGCATTGGCAACCTAGAACAGTTATCTGTTTTTCTGATCATTTGCAGGAGAAGACTTCAGAAAGCGCTCTTTAGGTAAACTTTCAAGGGATATAATGATATGGGATATGTGGTTGGTCAAAACAAGTTAAATCTCTAATTTTTACCTACAATATTCTATCCGGCTCATATTCTAGCAATGATTCTGCCTCTGTCTAAGCAATTTTCTGATAATGCCATAATTTGCACCTAACATATGTATATTACGTTGCCAAAAGTATTCTCTCACTCATGCAAATCATTGAAATCAGGTGTTCCAATAACTTCCATGGCCACAGGTGTATAAAACCAAGCACCTAGGCATGCAGACTGCTTCTACAAACATTTGTGAAAGAATGGGTCGCTCTCAGGAGCTCAGTGAATTCCAGCGTGGTGCTGTGATAGGATGCTGCCTGTGCAACAAGTCCAGTTGTGGACAATTTCCCTTTGTGGGAACAGTTTGGGGACGACCCCTTCCTGTTCCAACATGACTGCACACCACTGCACAAAGCAAGAGATTAGCCAGTTTAGTGTAGTAGAACTTGACTGGCTTGCACAGTCGTGACCTAAACCCTGTAGAACACCTTTGGGATGAATTGGAGAGGAGACTGTGAGCAAGGTCTTCTCATCCAACATCAGTGTCTGACCTCACAAAAGCACTTCTGGAAGAATAGTCAAAAATTCCCATAAACACTCTCCTAAACCTTGTGGAAAGCCTTCCCAGAAGAGCTGAAGCTGTTATAGCTGCAAAGGGTGCGCTAATCATAATAAACCCCTTTGGATTAAAAATGGGATGTCGCTCAAGTTCATATGTGTGTGAAGACAGACAAGCAAATACTTTTGGCAATGCAGTGTAGCTCATGGCTGTGAAATGGAGGAACTACACTTGTATTCACATGTTATTTTCAGTAGTTTGGACATATTACGTTGATCCAAGAAGTAGAGGTACTCATTATTTATCTGTTATATCCAGTTATCCTATCCATATTTTACTTTCAGGTTTATGTATTTGAATCAATTATATGAACTAGATTGCTTTAAAATCTCCCATGATTACACTTTCCTATTTATTCTTCTCTTATTTTTTCTACATCTCCTCCTCTTCTATCATCCTCTGGCTCACTATCTTTCACAGCACATCAAAAGTTCTCAGACAAATTACGGTCGTTTATTGGTTCATTCAGCCCTCATCAGAACAACACAAATTCAGTGCAGTTCTATATAATCGGTGCACAGCTGAGGGCTGAGTGTTTCTATGCTGTTTCTGAACTTCCTTCTCACTGACTGACACTCTGCTGACTCCTATAGATGCATCAGCTGCAGTGCTGGGCGGTCCCGCATCTCCTCTCGCAGTGCAGGTATCCGACGTGAACAAGGACTACGTCTTCCTGACTTGGCAGCCACCCAGTGCTGATGGAGCTTCACCTGTGCAGGGATATTATGTGGAACGGTGAGAATCAGCCTGATTTACTGCCCACATCACTTTCAGTTTGTCTGTGACTCAAACACACATTGGGTTCAAATGAATCAAGTAAAGCAAAGTGAAAGCTGACACTAAAAGTTGATTTCTGACCTTTGAAAACTACTTGAGAGTGCTGCCAAACCAAAACGTCTATTTAGTAGGTGTTATGAAGACACTGATTATATCATATCAAACAATCCTTTTCAGAAGGTAAATTTATACCATTGACATAGAAATGTACTTTTTGTTCATTTTAGACATATTCTAGACATTTTAGACAAGCGTGAAAGGTTTAGAGCAATCAAGTCTCATGTCACTTCTTTTCCAAATATAAAAATATGTCCGGACGCTGCCGGATTTCAACAATCTTCCATGCGTCCATCCAGTTTCTACTGCTTATCTAATTCAGCTTGCAGGAGCCAAAGCCTATCCAAGCTGTTATAGGGTTTGAAGTGGGTTAACTCCACCTCTATCTGTTCTGCCAATTTTATCTAATCGTATTGTGTATAATACAGCACTGTGCAAAAGTTTTGAGTCACCCCTCATTTCTTTATATTTTGCTTCCAAGGACCCAGATTTTCTTATAATTTTCATTTAAATGGTCTTGAGCTAAACCTCTCTAGGCTTTCTGAAACTCTTTCAAAGTTTTTCTTTGGACATTGGCTACTTTTCTACGCATTTTTAGTCAAGTTCTTGTACTGTAACATTTTCAGAGGAAGTTTTTGTTTGTTTTGTTTTGCTGAAAAACAAAAACCAATTCAACACTTCGAATCAACTTTAGATATTATGGCTTCTTCATTTGCCATGAAAAAAAGAAGGGAGCAGGAAAGGGAATTAAAGCTGAAAAATTGCAATTCAGTCTCATTTTGATTTTTTGATTGCCAATCCACTGTGGTGGTGACCAAATATAAAGAAATTGGGGGATTTGAGACTTTTAAAATATTTTAAAACAAGGACATTTTTTAATAAACCTCCCTAAGACCACAATAACTAATCCAAAGAAATTTGACCTTTACGTGTTTAAAACTTTGAAAAATTATGAAATTGAATGATTGATGGACAAAACTTTTTTTTAATAAACCATGCTAAGATTAATTTTAAGCCTTGACTAATTTTATTTAGTGCTTCATATATAATTTTGTGCCGTTTATATCAAATGCGTTATGAAATAAACATTCCTTTATGAATTCATTGCTTCGTCTGTGATTCGTGCCATTTCAATAATCAGTTAATCAGCTGATTAATAAGTGAGATAAGTGGACGACCTATTCAAACTGTGTATATACCTTAGGAGTGAAATTGCATTTTGGAGGTGAATTAGGTAAAATGAAAAGAAAAGTATTGATGAAAAGATTTTGGGCTCCATTTGGCTTTTATTGCCAGAAATATCCAGCACAGAGATTAGATCTCCTACAGTGAGCTCACATTGATCTAGCATTCATTAAAAAGGCTTATTTTAGACTGGACTCAGTGATTTCCTGTAGTGCGAGTCAACAAGAGGCCTACAGCAAGACTATACCTCTCTTGTTCTTTGCCTCTGCTGCTGAGGAATTTGAATCGGACATATCCAGTTGGCAAGTTGGATGTATATCATCCATCTCGTGTTATGAGATGGATGATATACATGCTAATTATCAGCCTGCAACTCTGTGTTAACAGCAGACTCAAAGGCTCTCTGAGGAGAACAGGTGCTGCCACTTATCACCAAAATCAATCAATCAGGTTCGTCTGAACACGTGTGCTCACATGCATATATTTGCATTTATGCGTTTCATATCAATTTCGTGAATTAAGGTGTGTATTGGTGTGTTTTTTTGCATTTTCCTCTTTAATCACAGCATACATCTCTTGAATGTTATTGGTTACTGAACAACGAAAGAAAGAGTAAGATGCTTCCCAGTTCCCTAGCAACACCCCTGCCCCCAATCTGGTTAGAAAACTGCAAGTGGCAACAGTTTGTTATTGATGTCGTACAATCTGAGTCTGGATTTGTACTTTTAAAATGTTTTTTGTTCTGTTTTCGGAGGCCTGTTATTTTCACATGATGGTTTCTGTTCACAATTATGCTCTTCAGTGGCGCATGTACTGGTTGTTATGTGGGATAAAATATTTCAGAATTGTTGTTATTATATTGTACCCCTCAGACTGCACATAATGTTGTTCAAACACAATGGTTTAGTTATTTGTTTACTTTTTGTAGAGTTTCTTCTTCTCTACAAAAATATTGTATTTGCTAGACTGACGTATCGCTCTCTCTCTTTGCAGAAGTGACCTCGGTCAGGGTGAATGGGTGCGCTGCAATGTGCATATTCAAAAAATGTGCCATTACCCAGTGTTTGGCCTGAAGGAAGGAACTTTGTACCAGTTCAGAGTACGTGCTGTGAACCAGGCCGGTGCGGGACGCCCCTCCAAAGCCACAGAGCCCGTCCTTACTGCAGACCCTCTGGAACACACCAGGACAATGGGTGACACATTAAACAGTTGACAATGACGTATAAAAAGCTGTAAAATGAAAAATCACTGTTGAATTTGTTGAGTTTTCTTGCTTGGTTTGATTCATTTTTGGAGTATAAGTTAAAACTGACAACCAGGATATTGATGTACAAAACTCTCCAACAGTGTATTAACAGCAAACATAAAGCCACAGACATTATGAGTCTGTTGTGTCTTTTTTGGCATCTCAGTGTGAAATCAAATAACAGTAAGGATGCTAAAGTATACACAACATATATGTATCACTGCTTCAATGAAGGGACTTTTCCTTGATCAATCAGCAAGTGGGGAAAAAAACTGTTTTCCCCCAAATTCCTCAAATTAAAGAGGAAGTGAAATCTTGCAATATTTTAAAATGCTTTTGTATTTCTTCCCTGATTCTGATTACTTAATTACTTGACTGCAAAATCAATAAATGTTCCCAGACTCTAAGATAATTTTCTTTATTGGGTAGCCCTGATGATGCACAAGCACCAAAATTGTCCATACCTTAAAAGGACATACAGCACATTACAAACAAGAGGAGCTGACCCAAAGGTCCCCATGAGCTGCTTCAGTCACCAAAAACAGCTTCAGCGCTCCTTAGAACAGATTTCAGCAAGTCTAGATATTTCCATATTTGGTCTTTTGGGACCCAAGGTCAAAGAAAGTTTGAATCCTTCCGCTCTGCAGCGCTTACTGATTCATCTAACATTGTGGCAGGAAAATGCAGTTGGTCCAATAAGTACAACTACTAATGCCTCAGCACCATGGGTTGGTTTAACACTGCTATCAAGGGCTTTTTTACTGGTAAAGGGGGAAATGAGTTTCCTTTCCCCTGAATTTAGTTAGAGTGGAAGTAATAGCAGACTGAAAATGGAAATGCAGTTCAATCATTTGGCAATTCTGCCCAATATCAGGCTAGAGGATCATCGCATCTTTCTAAAATCTTATACAGCTGTGTGGTTGTTACTGACAGTGATTGCAGTAAATGATTCACATCATTTTCAAACACATCAATCCATTCAGTGACCCCTGTGCCTTTTATGGAAGCATCTGCATACATTATGTTTCCCCACGTATTTACTCAGGCTTTTCCTTTAATTTGTCACTCATCTACATCTGCAATCTACTACAGAGAGCATCCGCAGTGTTTTATCAGCTCAGTCCTGCTGTTCATTTACCTCATCTGCCTCAGTTGCCATGTTACACCTGCAAGGAAATCAGCACTACCAGAGAGAACAGATGTAGGTGTGCAGATTTAGATCTCATTTTATACAGCCGTGGGCTTCTGCAGTTGTTTCTGTGACAGATTCTTAATTACAATGTGGGGTAGAACACATTGTTTCCTAAAAGATTACTTATTTTAAGGCTTTTCTCTTTGGTCAACAGTGTAATGTTGGAGGGATGAGAGCAATTGATATGGTGCTACGTGGATTATGGAGTGTGTGAGTGCCTGTGTGTAACTGGGAGGACAGATGGACTCTGGTCAGATGCTGTGGATCATTAAACACAGATGAAGGACAGACAGAAGGCTGACTTGCCTCCGGCCTGCTCTCCATCCTCCCATGTCGGTCTAACTCACCTCTTTGTGTCTGACTTTCTTATCCGTGGCTGCTCCTCTAACGTTAACAATAATACTGTTATTGTTAGCTCAGATATAACTTCATTACCCTGCTACCACTTTCTTTTCTATCCACTTCAACCTGTGTCTCTCTGTGTTGTCTCCTTCCTCAGTGGTTAAAGTGGATAATCGAAGGACCATTACTATCACAAAAGATGAACTGGAAGGTGAGAATGCTTTTTTTTTAATTTCAGTGTATAATTTTGACATTAAAAACAAGCTGCTTGAACATTTTCACGGCATCCACGTTTTACAGGCGCGCATGGCGCTTCCTCTTTGCCTGTAGGTTCCCTCAGGGTTTGTGGCTCAATGCATCTTCATATTATATTTCACAATGAGCCGCAGTAATTGTATGACCGTAGCAATGAGCATTTGCTGCATTTACAGAAGTGAAAAGAATGAACATTCCCTGATGGTGTCCTGGTAAATCCACATAATGGCCCGAGGTAGTGTGAATGCCTGTGAAGAGGGTTGATAACCTTGGCAATGTAACCCGCAGACAGAGAGAGATAAAAGGAGAGCAAGAGGAGGAATTTGTGTTTGAGGAGCCAACTGAAACATGTAGCAAAGGGAGTGAATTTGTATGTTCTTTATTCTGTTCTTCAGTGGAGCTTTGGAGTAGAATGAATATATGGATGTATAATAGGGGAATGCATGTAGCTTTTACAGATCTCAAATGACATAACAGTGCAACATCCTGAACTTTTCACATCAGTCTTCATCCAGACTGACTGTGTTGCAGTGCACACAACTTTACACACTCATGCACGCAGATTTTAAATGATGTATGTTGTGTAGAATAATGAATCATCAACATATTTGCAGTGGTTATTCACTACATTTCAATTCATTTTTATCTTTATAGCGCCAAATCACAGCAAACAGTCACCTCAAGGTGCCTTATGTTGTAAGGTAAAGACCCTACAATAATAATTTATTTCAAAGCTGTGGAAGGGTTGAAGAGAAACTAAGCTGAATGAACGGGATTTATGTAGTTTGCTGATTATGTCTCACTGACCTTTGTTCCTCTAACATTAAACATGGATCCTTTTTTATTATTTATAAACGACAAAAAATTGTGAATTCGGGACGCGTGAGCTTTGTTTAACATTTAAAGGGGCAGTATATGGGCATATGCAGTTTGAGAACCTCTGAATTATGATCTTTAAGTACAATGACAGAGGCACGTTTTTCTCTTATTGTGGCTTTCTAAAATGAGGACACAGCCTCTGGGTTTGAAAAGTCAAGCAAAGGCAAACCTCAAAACAGGCTGCAACTTTTTTAGTTACAACAAAGAAATCTAATGGTCTAATGGATTTGAAGAACTTATTAGTAAATGTTTTCCTATTGAGTTCATGGTCTCAACCACTGGTTTCAAAGCCTGCAAGACATTATGATTTGTATATCAGTCATGAATTGTATAGCAGAGTATGCTTTAGAGCATGACCCTTGATGGATAGATAAAATGTGCAGTAAAAGCCAGGAGGCTTCAAGAAAGCACTCCAAATGGGGAGAAAGAGCTAGCTTAACCCTGTCCAAAAAAAATGAATGAATAAATACTGTCCTGAGGCTCACTGTTTAGCATGGTAGGTTATGTTTGTTTAATTAATACAAAAGTAAAATATGAAAGTGACACTGTACTTTTATTGGGAGCAAACTTTGACTTTTGAGTCTTACCTTTAAGTGTCAAGACTTAAAATAGACTGTAAATAAAAGATTCAATTCGACCCCCTGGGAGCAAGCATTTGGTGACAGTGGGAAGGAAAAACTCCCTTTTAACACGAGGAAACCTCCAGCAGAACCAGGATCAGGGAGGGGCAGCCATCTGCCACAACTGGTTGGGGCTGAGGGGAGAGAGACAGGACAAAAGCCACACTGTGGAAGAGAGCCAGAGATTGATAATAACAAAGAGTGGAGTATAAACAGAGTAAAAAGAGATGCATAAGAAGAAACAACCCCCCAGCAGCCTAGCCCTATGGACATAGCCATCGTACTATCATCCATTGGTTTGTGTAGTCCTGTTGTAAAGCCTCAAGCTGAGAATTTTTGCCATTTACATCTTAGCTTTTTCAAAGCAGATGTCACAAGAACAGGGCAGCTCTGACTGTAGAACCATGGGATAGTGCATGCTAATTGGCCAATAAATTGTCAGTCATGAATTGTTAGCCAACGAGTGTACCCTAATTTACAAAATTAACTTTTGTAAATTAGGCAGCACGGTGGCGCGGTGGTTAGCACTGCTGCCTAACAGTTTGAATGCCATCTGGAGGGCAATTCCACCTTGGCCCGGCCTCACTCTCACTGTGTGCAGTTTGCATGTTCTCTTCGTGGGTTTCCTCTGGGTACTCCGGTTTCCTCCCACAGTCCAAAGACATGCATGTACTGGGGTTAGGTTAATTGCTCCTGGTGCAGTCAGTGGTCTGAATCTGCCAGGATCAGTCGGGCCTTTTTCACTGACCTCACCTTTTGTAGGTCAGTGAGGTTGCCAGCAAGTTTCCAGCAAACCTTTACAATTCCTAGTAGTTTATTTCTGTTCTTAATATTTTCAAATCCAACCTAGCAGATGAAATTAAAAGTAAGAACAGACTCAATAAAAAAAGAGTAAAACATTTTCATAAAAGTAGAATCCACATTAAAATCATGGCGCTTCCGATATAAGTACATCCTCTAATGGGCCTTTTTACAGAGTGAGTCTACGTAGGGTTCAAAGGTCAGCCTGCTGTCAAGGATCGTTCCCAGATATTTATACTGGTCCACGACCTCAACATTTTCCCCAGAAATAACCACAGGCACAGTGACTGCACTGTGTTTTTTAAAATCAATGACCATCTCCCAACATTTATCTTTAAAAAGGAGGACTCACACCAGTCAGTGAAGTCCCTGACCACTGGTCCGTGATCTTGGTCATCACTACTGAGCAGGGACAGAATCATCAGCAAATTTTAAAATGTGGCGCCGTGGATACTGGCTACAACAATCATTGATATATAAAATAAATAAACCGTAAAAAGCATAAAATATAACTTCATTTTGTCATGCAGAATCATTATGTGTAATCACATTGTTTGACATTTACAGCTGTGCTACAGTCATCTTCTTTTGAGCTAAGGTCGGGTGACTGACTTCACCAATCAAGAACATTCCACTTACCGACCCTAAATGCTCATTTTAGCTGCACATTAAACATAATTGTCCTACTCTTTAGGACTAAAAATGCCTAAAAATGACTCTAGATTGTTTGCACAATATTAATTTGAACGCCTTCAAACAGAGTTTGATTGCCAGCACTTTGAGAGCCACAAAATATCAAATTATGTATCCCTAAATTTAACATATTAAACCGTCAAACAATGTTCAATAAATACTTAAACAAAAATGAAATGTAAATGTAAAAATAATAAAGCTGTAAAGTGCATACACTATTCAGAGGAAAAAAATGTTGACTGTGCTTAATATTTCTCTTAATAGGCAGTATTTGATAATTTGATTACAAGCATTGTTGGCTTGTTTGCAAGCCTGTGTTTTAAAACTCACTCCTGAAGGCATCATTGCAAGCTCATTGTGAAGCACATGTGTGTGGTTATTAGTGATGACATGGCTTTTACTATGTGCTTATGTGCTTGCTTTTTTTAATAGAGCTGTGTGAGTGATCTTTTGGTTTTGGCAATAAATTCTAAACCAGTATAAATTGCTCTTTGTAGCTTGTTCTTGTCTTTCTGGAGCAACAAATGAAAGAAATGGTAATATACTATAATTATAATTATTCTCTGCTCCACCCTAGTGGAGAAAAACATACAACCAGCCTGTTTAATAATATCTGTGTTTCCAGTAAACCTTAATTTCTCTTCACATACCCCACCCAAATATTGGTATGGTTTCACAATTTCACAACATTCATTATTAATGGCTGTTCTTTCCCTAAAAATGGGTTTTAAGGAGCTTATCATCGCTTTTTTCTGTCATCAGCAGATTTTACCACATGGCCTTTTTCATCACCACTGCTGCAGTATATAAAATAAAATAAAAATAAAAAAAACACTGTGTCCTGTGTGCATACTCCTCTGTACGCATACAAAGACTTGCTGGCTCTACCATCTCTCTCTTCACTGCTTCTCTGATCCACACTGCAGCTCTACAAACTCTACAGGGGATACAAACATACAGACACAGATGGGACACTTCTGGCTAAATCTGAACACTTCTATTGTCCTTGAATCACTTGGAGTGTCACTGAAAGTGTGCTGACTCAAGCTGTTTGACTATGCGTTATCTGCTATACTTAGGTATTAGAAAAGAAGGTGAAACTGGGGTAGCCAGGTGCTGTGTATCTCACCAAGTGTGTGCTTCTGACAAATTCAGCAGACAAGCATTTTAATAGAAAAAGAATCAAAAGCAGCATCTCAGCCAGCACTTTTTGGGGGGAGATTTTCATTCTCATTGACCTTGTTCCAACTTTTATCTTCGTCATCCTCCTCCTACTACTCCTGTTTTTGCCCTCTAGGTCGAATCAAAGCTCCTTTTCCTCCCACAAACGTCCACGCCTGCGAGGTGAGCGACACCTACGTGGTGCTGAGCTGGACCGAGCCTGAACCCAGAGGCAGGGAGCCTCTCACCTTCTATGTGGAGCGGGTCAGTCACAGCACATAAATATTCGTATTACAACAACTCAGAAGACCTTGATTGGCTGCAGGCATACCTGAGGCTTTTAGTTAACCCTAACATCATTTATCTTAAGGGATCATAGGTGGAGTTATACTACTAAAAATCATATTACTCTTCTCCATTTCTTAACACAATTTAAAATTCGAGAAAAATCTCTCCCCTCCATAGGAGCCAGGAGAAAATGTACTTACAGCCACTTGAAAACCGTTTGAAAAAACTGATTCATCACGTGAAGTCCGTGTTTAAATCTTCTGACAGCTTAAAGGTAAAACTGGTACAGTTATGGAATGCATGCAATACGTCTGAAACTGGAGAGTTGGCTGCTGAAAATGTATTTATCAATGTTTATCTAATATCACATATCAGATGCTTACTTCAAGTTGATTTTCTTTCATATTTATCCCCTGTGCAGTAGCCTGCTGCGTGTGTCGGGGTTAATCTCAACAATCGTGTTGGCACGTGTCTGGAAAACGAGGAACTGAAATTTAATTATCTAGAAAGTTTCAACAGTTTCAGGCCAGAAAAGAAGGAGCCTGAACGATCACAGCATCGTGCAATAGTTTAGATTCTGATTTTTAAGACAGCCGGATAATTGAGATAAATTTATACGGTTTAACTCACAAATCTAAGAAATCAGACTGATTACCTTCTGTGAAGTTTTACAAATTGGATTTTATTTCATTTTGAAAAGACCTGCGTCTAAATTAAAAATGTATGCATCTGTGGGAATTAGACAGCAGTAAAATAATTTACATTAATTTGAGGTGAAGCTGTTTAACTCTATAATTATACATTAAAAAATGGTAATGGGGCTGTGCAATGTGAAAACCCAGCAGAATTTTCACCAGAGTCTGCAGTTTCTCCTTGACTTTATGAAGCGTTGTGGCATGTTTCAACTAATTGCTCATTTTACTGCAGTTTTAGTGTTTCAGTTCAGTCCCGAATCGCATACCATCGTTGCTGGCTGCAGCATGCACGCAGCTGTTTTCAGCAAAGGCTGACTCATTGTACGTTACCTGCTCAGCAGCAAATGATCACAAAGATTACATTTAGCTGGTAACCACAGCATTTAGCAACTTAAGAGCTCAGCAGCTGGCGGAGAGCAAACCAGAGGTAAAAGGGTAGTGAATATTAGACTTTCAGGTTCCTAACTACAATTTAATGTTGCTCTGTAGATGCTGGATTATTAGTTGCGTCTTAAGGAAGTAATAATCCAGTGAATGCCCTTAAGATTTTTGAATTTATTTATTACAGAGAACATGTAAACAAACACACAAATCTCCCAAGAGACAAGATTGGCTGGTCTGATTATTACAGAAACTGTGGAGCTACTCTAGATTTTTCCACAAAACCATCCCGAGGGTTTACAGAGAATGGCTAGAAAAACAGAAAACCTATAGTAAGCAGCCGTTCTCTAGGCAAAAATGCCCTGATGATGCCAGAGGTCAAAGGAGAATGGTCAGACTGCTTCAAGCTAATAGGAAGGCAACACAACCAACCACTGGCTACACCCAAGTTATGCAGAAGAGCATCTCTGAACCGACAACACGTCAAACCTTGAAGTAGATGAGCTACAGCTGCAGATGACCTGTCACTCAACGACTACAGTGTACCCCTCTTCTGATGGCTGCATGTCACAGTGTGCCATGTCACAATGTCATATCATCTAACCTGGTTTCTTTAACACAACAGTGAGTTCACTGCCCTTAAATGGCTGGAGAACCTTTAAGATGTAATGGATCACGGATGTGAGGTGATAAATCTGCAGCAGCTGTGTGATGCTATACGGACCACAATCTCTGAGGAAAGTTTCCATCACCTTGTTGAAAGAGCTAAGACACTTCTGAAAGTGAAATGGGCTCCAACTCAGTACTAGCAAAGTATCAATAAAAAACTGTCTGAGTCTATATAATGCTCTCTTATATACAAATATTACAAAGTATAAATACCTAACAAACTGTAGTTGTAATTAGTAATACCTTCACATCCAGTGAACACAAGAATCAATGTTCTTGCATCATTACTTCCCCCTTGTTGTGTTTGGGAAGTCCAGCGCTGGAACGTGAGTCAAATTAACAGCAGGCTGCTGACAACAGCACTAATTAAAGAGACAGAAGGAGAAGAAATACACACCCACATAAGCTGCAGCGGTGTCAGTTAAACTGGGACTTTACTTTCTTATTAAAAGCAAGCAGACCTTCATGTTGCTCTTACATGCCACATCCTCTGGCATCAGGAGTTTGAATTTTTTGCTTGCATGCAGTTTGTTTTTTTTAATTTAGTGATTAATGGTTGACCTGAATTTGTTATTTAAAACCTTTGTGTGGTTTAAAGTCAGTCATGTGCCTAAACTAATTTCAATAACTTGATCAGTGTCCAGCAACTAGTTTTTTAAAAATCTTTCTCAAAGAAGTTATCAAGGATGCAAAAAACGTTTTCTCCAACATATTAGAGTGTGCTGACTGCCCTGGTCTTTGCAACAATAAAGGGCCAACCGGCTCTCCAATATGAGCCCAGGCACTGAACAGTTTCTATCTCCAATAATCAAAAAACTGCCACAGGAAACCGATCTTTATTGAAGCTTTATAAGTTACTGAGGTAATAAAACTGTCAAATCTGTCAAAGGCAGCTGAAATTACTAAAAGTCCACAGCTTCACTTCCCCTTATATAATGAAGGAAACATTCAAATATCATCTTCGCCCTTGAGCAAGCACTTTATAATCACTGATCTCTTGGAACAAACCCTGTTCTAAACAGAGACTCGGGGTAAGAAATGATGGTAATGCAGAGCAGGACAACAGGAACATTAATGCAGACTATAAAATAGATGCTGCATGATGATGGTTAATTGACAAAGATGAAGAAAAGATGTCAAGATGAGTCACTGGTGGTCTACAATTTGCATACCTACCCATCACTCTCTTTTTTAACTTCCTTTTTTCAAATTTTTCTGCCTTTCTAAATCAAAGTATTACTGCCTGTCACTCCAAACTGTTCAGACTGAATCCACCTGCATATTTTAAGGATACTGAATAATGAAGATGTCCTTGAGACAGATAGCACTTTCAAAATTAACTTTGTGTTTTCTAATGCTGTATCTGTTTCAGTCCCTGGCAGGAAAAAACAGCTGGGAGATGGCCAGTCTGGACATGGTGGTAAACTCTCCCAGGTTCCCAGTATTTGACCTGGTGAAGGGCAAGCAGTACTACTTTAGAGTGCGCTCCGTCAACAAGTACGGTGTCAGTGACCCCTCTGAGCCCAGCACACCAATCTCCCTCGGAAAGCCACAAGGTGAGACTGAATACGTTATGTACCGGTAGCAATTTATTACTCTGCCTTTTGTAAAGGTCATTTAAAATTTTAAAGAGTGGTGTCGTTGTTCAGCTTTTCCACAGAAAACTGTATTTCTCCTACTCTAGCTCTTCACTCGTGCAGTAATATTACAACAGAGAAGATGGTCGTAAAAATATTATGGATATATTTACCTCAGTAGTCAGTGGTTGAACAGATTATCAATATTTCTTATTGAGATCACAGTTCAATATGTCAAAAACATGTGTCAAACATGTCTTTCACGAATGATAACTAGTTATTTTGAGCGAGAAACAGCATTTCTATCACAAGGTGGAGGCTGCAATCAGTTTTTGGCTAGGTGACTTTTATATATTTGTTTTTTTATCAACTGTCATTGACATTAAAAATGTCTTTTAAAACAGAAATCTGGCTAAGAAGGCTGCAGAATTTGCAACAAATATAACATCACATTTGTGTTGCTGTGCTATTATTGTCCTCATGCTGAAAACAGGGCTTAATTGTCACATTGGCCCCGACATCACTACTTGAGACGCAAAAAGAAAGCAAATTAAAATTTGCAGATGAACGGTTAATAAGACAAAAGTATTTCTTACCCGATTTCTCGATGGGTTAATGATAGAATATTAGATTAGCAAATTAATCAATAGCTGCAGCCCTAATATAAACATCTGCCATCCATACACATTTCCCATTATGATAATTATATCAGTTCACCAACAGCACAAACAATACTGAATCATGGTCATGCACTAATATTTATAAAACACCAACATTTAGGGTTTTTTTCTATTTCTTTTCTTATATATATAGAATTGTAACCTACATTTATTTTTGAGTAACTGAATAATCTGTTGATGAGGTTTAGTTGCTTTGCTACTATTTAGTGTCCATTACAACAACATGTTTAAAAAATGTCCACCCCAAAAGGGTCCCTTCTTCACAGCCCAATACCCAAAGTAGTTTACTATCATGTGGAGAAAAGAGGCGAATGCTGACTAAGCAAATCATTGGCTTATTGTTTTCAGTGCTTGTGTTTTCAGTCGGTGTCTTTCACCAACTTTGTGTGTACCCTTGTGGTCGAACAAATGTGTTGAGTGCTTTTCCCTCCTCTTAAAATATTTAGTTCAGTGGAATGCTCCCAAAATTTTGCTGTACCCCCAAATGAGGTGGAACAAAGCAAAGCAGTGTTTTTCATAACCTCTAAGGTTTCCCACACATGAAAATGGATTATTATATATATAAAAAAAACATTTCTCTGCAAAGTGGCAGATGTTTTGAAACAACCCATAAATAAAAAAAAGTACAAAGTACATCCAAGCAAAATGGCAGATGCTCCACGTGAACTCATGTCATTCAATAATGCAAGCTCTGATTTCTCCCAAATTGACTGTGACAGAGAAAAAGGGTCCTCTACATGTCTGAAAAACAGAATGTGAATATCTTGATACACTGAGGAAATACAGCACCACAAACACAGAGGTTCAAAAGGCACAATTTTCAGATATATGAATCTATGATCAATATAGTCATTTTGGCAGTCTTAGCTGAGATTGTCCCAGAAACACCACTCCGGGTTTGCTGGACACATTTCACTCTGTTAAATCCAAGAATATATGATATGTGACTATGTCAGATGTAGCCAGTGTTCTACAGTAAAAAGTTGTATAATATATATACCTAAATTAAAACCAAGGAGATTACCAATTACCAATAGTGACTAGGAGAAACAAATGTTCTCCTTCCTTTTAGGTTAGCCAGTGAATTTTCATTTTACCAGAAGATCTTGTAGTCAGTTTTTTTATCATTTTTTTTTCTATTCTATTTTTTTTTAAATTTATTTATTATCTGATTTCCATCAGGTGTGCCAGCCCCACCTCACTCTCTCATGGCAGTTAGAGACACAGACACCTCTGTGCTGCTGCAGTGGCAGGAACCCAAAGACAAAAACGGCATCCTGGGATATTATCTGTACTACAGTGAAGCTGGAAAACAGAACTGGAAGACTGTTAACAACAAGCCCTTTACTAAGAACAGGTACATGGGAAAATGTTGGTATGAGCTAAAATTCCATGTGACATTTCCGGGTGACAAGTGATAAGCATATCAGACTGTCTGACCCAAGGTTAACTGAAACTAAACTAAAACTAGATGTGAAACATTTTTGTTAACTTAAGTAAAAATAAAAACTATACTTTGGAGAAAAAAATAATTTTATGATCTTGGAAAATTGGCATATGCCCACTGTACTGTACAATAACACTTAAAAAGACTAAAACTAACACTAAAACTAATAAAAAGTAAACTAAAGCTAAAAATGCAAAACTATTATAAGTCTGAACTGTACATAATCTTGCCTCAGGTTTACAGTCCATGGCCTTAAGACTTGGAGGGAGTACGTATTTAGAGTGAAGTCCGTGAGCCGGGCAGGAAACAGCAGCTATTCAGATGAGTCTCACCCCATCGTGGTCAAATCAGCCATTTGTAAGTGCACCTGCCAGCCAAAAAACAAAAAATACCAGACTTTGTGAATATTGCATAATTTTGTTGCTAACTCAGAGTACTTAAATACTATATTATGATATTTAAATGTCAGTCAGTGCTGTGGATGTTCAGGTTAGATTTAGAAGACAGGACAGCTTTTTTTTGGTGTACAGTTGTGGTCAGAAGTTTACTTACACTCATCATAGGCATGAATGTAATGGTAACTTTGGGCTTTTAATGATTTCTTTGAACTGTTCTTTTTCTAGGGTGGAATGATATGTCTTTAATTTGGATTTTCTTGAATCCACACAGGGTTAAAAGTATACATATAGACTCAAATATATACCTACACACCCACTAATATTTGGTAAAAATTGTCCCTTAGCGAGTTGCACTTAGACCAGACACTTTTGGTGGCCGTCATCAAGCTTCTGGCATAATTCTGACCGGGTATTTAACCGTTCTTCTTGTCAATTAGAAACACAGACAGTTGATTTAAATTGGTTGGTTTCCTGGCATGGACCTGGCTTTTAAGCATAGTACATGTGTTCTAATAGGATTTGATGAGTGTAAGTAAACTTCTGACCACAACTATGTGAGCACTGTGCTAATTCTTTCTCAGTTTTGACTCAATCTTCATAGATTCTCTTCTTGTTTTTCACGTTGTTAAATTTCTTTCGCAGCCTCGTGAGTCCTCCCTGTGAGTGCATGTGTATTGTAAAGCAGGACAGTGAAATATTTCCAGCAGTCACTTTACGGAAGGATTTGTCGCTGTGCGTCCGCCGCATATTTGCAGCATTTTAGGAAACACAGAAGCAGTTTTAAAAATATTTAACAAAATGCTCCTGACATCATATCGATCAGAATTCTGCCACACAACAGTCTATATGTTTTATCAAGTAAGCTCCACCAAGTGACTAATCAGGCAGAGACTGACTATACATGAAAAGCCGCTGACCCTTCATGCTTCCTGTGTTTCAGTCTCAGATAATATGCTCTCTGCAGCCTGCAGTATAGTAGAGTTATGACTCATTTCGCTTGGCACTCACTGTCAGAATAATCTCACATCTATTCTGCTACTCTACCATTACCTGTGGGATAATGGCTTGAATCCAGTTCTTTGTGAGGAATACATTTTTGTCAAATAGAATATGAGGCAAGTATATCTTTCATTCTCATTGGAGAAAGCCTAATATAGGCCTAGAGTCGTGAATTTGAAAATCTAGGCAGAAGCTGTAGTCGGCCAGAGAGTTATTGGCTTTTCTTGGTCTATTTAGCAAGAATGAGAGCCTGCTGAGACTTTCTCAT
>VUQK01016284.1:7754-25953 GCA_015106715.1 Bujurquina vittata
GTGTGTGAGAGAGTGTGTGAGTGAAAGTGTGTGTGTGTGTGTGTGTGTGTGTGTGTGTGGGTGTGTGTGTGTGTGTGTGTGCGTGTGTGCGTGTGTGTCCTCAGTCTGTGCTGCAAGCCTGTTTGCCTCAAGGCCCTCTCTCTCTCTCTCTCTCTCTCTCTTCCTCTGTGAAATAAAGGCAGCTGTTGCTTGCATCTCCAGGCCAGACCAAATGCACTGTAAATAGATTTGACACACACACATATAGCAGAGAGGACGATGCAGATTGTGCTTGAGGTATAGAATTCTAATGTCCTTCCAGCATGTGTTATCAGTCACCGCTTCGAAGGAATGGAGAAAGTATATTACCCCCTCCGGTGTGTGTGTGTGTGTGTGTGTGTGTGTGTGTGGGCACCCTGGTGTTTTACTAGTTCGGCTTTCCATTAGAGAGGGTGCCTTTTTTCCAAGATTGTTCCTTGTGGTCATCATGAAGCCTCGATTTACCAGTTGTCCACCTCTAGAGATAGCCTGCCATTCAGAGTGATTGACAGCCAGTCTTTTAAAAGAGAGAACTTCTCAGTTATAGGCCATTTACCACTGCTTGTATGTGTGTTTAGTTAGAAATGATGCTGCACTTGAAATGAAATTAAGGAACATAAAGTGTGATAATTACATTTTTAGATAATATTTTTATACATTTTGTAGAGACTGGTTCTCCATCAGTTTATTTATTTAGTTTAGACTTTGGTGCAATTTCAAACTTGATATTAAGGGTACAGTAATATTTTTGAGGTTATTCAATAGACAAAAAAATATTCATTAATATAAATGGATCAGTGTGTGATTATTCAAATTGATGCATTCTCATAAACTTAGAATTAATCCATTACAAATACATAGGAGCGGGTGCCAGTTTGTGCAAGGCGCCATGTTTCCCTGTCATCTTGAAAAAAGTGGTTCGAGATGCACACCTAACTGCATTTTATGTATGTAGACAGCAGGTGGTCACATATGTAGAAGAGAGCTCACTGGCATTTGTGTGGTGTTGGAAACAAATTTTAATTCATGCCTGTACCGTCAGACTGAAGATGTGAAGGATCATACAGTGTACCTGTGTTTTATCATTTGACACGGGGTCCCCTTCTCCAAAGAAGTGGAAAGGTGAAGGAAAGAGACAACGCGACTGGCATCTGGATAAAATGTCACACATTCATTTATTCCCGAAACTGTCTCAGTTACATATTTTCAGCAGATATGATCCAATGGCTTTGGACAGCTGAAAATGAGCCCACTAAAGAACGAGAGCTGATGTTATGCCAGCTAATGCTAGGTGCGACCTCAAAATCACACTTTTGGTTTGATGATATTCTCACATTGTATGAGAGTTTATTTGGGAAGTGTCCGAGTCCAACAATGGTACATGTATGTCAAAGAAAGTTGAATTAATGCTGGCCAAATAGCGGCTAACAGAGGCTAACAGCAGCAACTAACAGTGGCAAAAACAGTAGTGCTTACTGACTCAAAAGTTTAGGATATCCTCACCAACTCACCTCAGTATCGCTGTCATCGGTCAGAAGTGAGCGTCACTGATCAACCTGCACTGGACTCCTTTCACAAAGTTTTACAGCTCCCTCCAGAGTATACAGACGTGGACACTTCTCATCACTTGTCTGATGGCAGGAGTCTGTGTGAGTCAGATTTAGGAACTCCTAGCCTTCCTGTTCTCGGACACAAGAATCAGCCTTTGTGATGTTTATCTCCTCCATCCTGACCCCGCGGCTCACCTGCACCCATCACCTTTCCTGTCTCTCTCCCTCCACCTGTGGCTACCTCTTACATCTCTTTCTCAGTTGGAGTTGTTGGCGTCAATGACATCTGTTCCACAAAAACTTTAACGTTGGCCATAACCTCTGTAACAAGCTAGACCACTCAAACTCTACACATTTATTTACTGTCACTAGGACGGATTCTGACAAAGGGTCATAACATGCATTTTTAGTTATCCCCCTTTTTTGACTTTGAAACTCAACTTAAACATTAAAGCTAGACAGAAAACTTTAACATTTGCCATAACTTCTTTTTTTTATCATTGCCCTTAATTTTGCTTTTGTTAAACCATTTCTTCCATACTCAAATGCAATCTAAGTTACAGTATTACTTCTCAAATGAGGTACTTGCCCGTTACCTTGAGCTTCAAATAACTTCCTACAGCAATTTTTGACATTAACTTTAACATTGACCATTACTTCTTTGTTTCTTAACCACATTCTTTCTTGTTTACATGCATTCTACCATATGACCGTAACCATGAAATAACCGTGACCATAAACATCTTCCATATTTGTCATATTTATCTGTGTTACATCCTTAATACAATGTGCTTTTATGTCCTGCATGTGGAATGTATTACATCTATTCATTTCAGCATGGCCTATTATTGTGAGTATGTGAGTATGTGCATAGTTTGGAAAGTTACACAAACACTGCACTGTACAATTACTGTCTACCATATGCATAATTTAACTTTCATTTTGAATAATAAACGTGTTCTTTTTCTTTGTAGGAGATATATTTTGACTAATTCTATGTTTTGGTCACATGCTTTTTTATGTATCTATATGAATGTGATTGTTCCGTGTTTTTGTTTGTGCAGAAAATAATTTGCATCCTTTCTTTTATTCTTTTCACCCTGTTTCTTACTTCACCTGTCTCCAGTCTTTGTCAGTGTCACCATCTCCAAACCACACATTATCGCAGGTATCACTACCATCTTGTATACCTTTCCTTTCACTCTTTCTGCTATCCTTCTGTCACAAATCAACCCTGACACTCATGTCCACCCACTCCGCCCTGCCTGCACTCTCTTCACTTCCAATCCACCCTCTCTCCCAGACATCTCCATACCTTCATAGGTGTGTCATCTAGACAAACCCCCTTTCCACTCTTCATCCTATCCATAGCTGCCCTCATTTCATCCTCACTAATCCTCTGCACTTTGTGATTCACTAACTGTTCTCTATGCGTCCTCCTCTCGCTCATTTTCTACATTGGTCAGATACTCCAAATATTCCTTCTTTCTTCTTAACACACTCTAAACTTGTTAGAGCATTTACATCTATATCCTTAATCACCCAAATCTGCTGCACATCCTTTCCAACTCAAAATCTCTCCCTATCCAGTCAATCTTTATGATGTGACAAAAAATTTACACAGGATTAGTGAGTTTTGAGAGAAATGTCCAGGCAACTGGCAATTTAAAATTATTTAAAAAAAAATAAACCAAATGTATAGTTTGTTTTGTTTTGTTTTGTTTTGTTTTGTTTTGTTTTGTTTTGTTTTGTTTTGTTTTGTTTTGATTGATTGATTGATTGATTGATTGATTGATCGGTTGATTGTTTTTAGTGGTAATTGACAAATACCTCAGAGCAACTCAATAGCGAATATCAACAGTATCGTAACATTCTCTTTGTGGGCATGTTAATGTGGAAATTTTAGTATTTTGCAGAAAGGAGACACATTATGCTGCTTTCTCTCATATATATCTTTTCAATGTTTAACACTCATATTAAACTTGGACAAAGTTAATGAAGTCAGTGTATGTGCAAGTAATCCAGTGTGAGCCAGAAGCTCAGGCTTTATATTGCTCTATGTGCTCTACCCTTATCTGTCTTTAGAAAATATGATTATTCTGTCAGTTATTATTGTGAGCATGAATCAAAGCAAAGACGGCCCCACTCACCTGCTGTTTAAACCTCTTGTCTGGGACAGGTAGCTAATTGGAAGGAATTTGGCTTAAAAAGAAGGGCAGAGAGATAAAGCTGTTGCTTCAGACAGTGGATGAACTAAAGGGTTGCATCAAGGCCCAGTATAAGAGAACTAAAGATTATTTCAAACTCTGAATCATGAAAGCTACTCTGTTCAAGTCCAAAGATGCAATTATGGAACAGGAAATGAAAATGATGTCTTTATTTATATTGTCTCCTTTTCTATTTTCACTTCACCCCTCCCTCTCTATTGGCAGGGCATTATTCAGGATGTGAAGCTGATTTTTGCTCCCAACGGGTACATCACACAGTGTCCCAATCTGAATCGTAGTAAGTATCGCAACTACAGTCATACATAGCATTGAGCATTAACAATATGATAAAGAGGGAAAAAAACTTTTTCCATTAGTGTGTGTGGCTCTGTGTCAGCTAGTGTTCAGCTCTGTGAATAGCTTTGAAAGGCTCTGTCTCTCCAGACAAAAGCTCTCTCCATTTTTGTCTTCTTCCTCCACTCTAGCAAAGTAGGGCCTTTATTGTGCTGTATTTCAAATTTAGTGCAGTCTCCGCTCTCTTTGGCTCCTCCATCTGTTTACTGTCAAAAAACTGATTAAGATACAGGGCCACCGCTGCACTACTATCTCTGTCACTTGATCAATAAGGCAATCACACCTTGGTGCTTTATTGCTGATACTAACAACAGGCTCAAGCCTAAGACAGAGAGTCTACAGCTATGTAAAGCTTCCCTTTTGTTTACTGTTGGGTGAGCTGTGCCCAAATAAATGCAGTCATTCTAATGATTTCTCTCTCTTCTCCACTGATTTCCTATCTAACATGCTTTCCACTTGCTTTTCTCTTTTTTTTCCTTCTCTGTTTTGGTGCTTGTTCTTCATCTGTTGAGCCTGTCCCACCTGCAGTGATTTCCTGAGCCTGGTGCAAGGCATCATGGACCTTCAGGAGTTACTGGCCAAGATGACCTTGAAGGTAAGGACAAAGAACAACCTCCCACATAGAAACCTGCTATAACCGAGACACAAGAGAATGAGAACCTCATGAGAATGTAGAATATACTATACCACCAAAGTTTTAAAGCGAGGTTTTGCAGATAAAAGAAAAACCAAATGTGCAAAATGTTGGCAACCATGTCTTAAAGACTTAAATTAAGATAGCACCTAATACCTTTTCAAGTTGCAGCCTGACGCATAAATAAAAATGAATAAATAACTTCCTGCTTTGCTGCAGCTGGAGAAATCCAGCCCCTTTGATTTTGTTGTTGCCTTCACTGAAGCACATTATTCTGTCTCCTCTGAAGTCTGTCTCATTTTTGTTTAATTTCAACAACACGGTGCCCAGTAAAGACAGAAGTTATTGTTAGGGAAACATGAAAAAACAAAATGAACACACACCCTTATCTGTCTTTAGAAAATATGATTATTCTGTCAGTTATTATTGCGAGCATGAATCGACGTGGGTTTGGAAAAAAAACGGAAGATATTAACTTGCATGGGAAAGGAAACAGAAAACAGGCAATTACTTGGTTCCAGATGATCCCATTTTATTTTTTGTTCTGTTTTTACAGTTCTCACTTTGAATACAATTGCATCACAACAATAGGATGAAATGTAAATGCGTAAATTATTACAGCTCCTTCATGCAGAGACCCTGATTATAAAGGAAAATACTGACCTTTCTTTAATTGCTGTCTAATTTAATGTTATCAGGAGCAGCTAGATATTTAAGCATATATGTCATATCTACTGTTTGAAATTTGACAATATATGTTAGTGGTTTATGAAGTCAAAATTTCATTTCAGAATCGTTTTTGAAACCCAAAAAATTTCCTGGGTCAGTTTGACCTGAGGGATACCAGAGGTTCTCAAAACTGAAGACAATACAAGGGCTAAGCAGTATAAAGGCTTTATACGCCATGATAACATTTCTAAAATGGTGGTACAACCAGAGGCAAGCTGGCAAGATGCATTCAACCTTTGGGCCATGGAGCAAAGTGTTAACCATTTCTAAGACTGAACGTCTGCATAAACTCATGTGCATGAATGTGTCATGACGTTTTTGTGTGTGTGATTCAGTGTGTGCACTCTGCATGAGTGTGTGCTATCAGGTGCGAGTGGATGAAACAAAGACATCTTGCTGGGTGATTGTGCTGTAGAATCATTTTCAGTGTAAATAAGGATGAGATGAAGAACATCAGCCTACCGCTGTGTCAGTGCCTCCTACTTCACATGAGCACAGCTCGACCTATTGCCCCCTGACCTCACTGCATATATAAGTCACAGCAGGGGGAATGCAGTCATCTCTACTGTTAAATGGATCTCTGCCTCCACGCTGTAGAAAATAGAGGAATTCAGCATGAGGTGAATAATTGCTTGGTCCTGAGCGTGTGATGTGGAGTGTCAAGGTGAGGTGAGATGACAACGAACTCTTCTGTTGTGTGGATTAGCATGGCAGCATTTGCATGTATGGGATGGAGCCCAAGCGTGCCTTTGTGCCAAAGAATTGTACTAGAAAAAGCTCCGGACCACCGTTTCATGATAGCCCAGCATGCAGTGTCGGATTCAGTTTAGTTTAAAATTGGTGGTTCACTCCAGCTACTAAAAAGGAAAGAAAATCATGTTTTCTCAAACTACCATATATGCATGTATCCATGTGTATGATTTTAATTCTTAAAGTTGGCAGATATTTGATGTATTTGATTTTTGGGCTCGGTTTTCAAACAGATTCCTGTTTTTGCAGAACAGCTGTTATATGTTGTTTGTTCCTTATTTATTACTCAGCATACTGAATAATCCATTCAAACTAAGATAAATATTCCCTTTGAAAACTTTTGCATCATCTCAGAAATCAGTTGTTCCAAAGACGGCGTTAGGAAAACGTTGGCATTTTGGAGATGTGTGGGCTTTACCGCAGGGCCATATTCACAGAATCAGTTACTGTATACTTGTCATAGGCGGAAATGAAACAAGTGATTGGAATAATGCTTTAATAATAATAATAAACTTACTATAATGATCATAACATATGTATGGCTGTTCCCTAAGTCCTTCATTAATCACGCTGGATGTAGGAACTGTCCTTGGTACCAGAATTATCAACATCTACATTATAACACTGAAATTTTTAAAATTATATTTATTATGTGTTGCAGCTGATCTCAAAACGAGTGTTGACAATGCGTGTACGTTACATGCTCATGGTTGTTTGTAAATACATTTTGCTTAGCAATTTTTAGTGCAGTGGCACTTTGTGGTCAATGGAATGTGTTGTCATGCATATCTGCAAATAAATATTCATCAAACAGTGACACAATCATCATCATCATCATAAAAGTGGGCAGCAGGGCGGTGCAGTGGTCTTGCCTCACAGCAAGAAGGTCCTGGGTTGTGGCTGGGACCTGTTTGTGTGGACTTTGCATGTTCTCCCTGTGTCTGCGTGGGTTCTCTGTGGGTACTCTGGCTTCCTCCCACATGCAGTTGCTGGGGTCACATTGATTGGTGATTCTAAATTGGTCATGTGTGAGAATGCAAGCATGTATGGTTGTCTCTCTCTGTGTGTTAGCCCTGCGACAGATAAACGGCCTGTCCAGGGTGTACCCTCCCTCTCGCCCTGTGACAGCTGGGATAGGTTCCAGCCCACCCACTACCCTGAATTTGATAAGCAGATATCTGTAATATTAAAACAAATACCGGTGTAACGAAATCAAACTGGCTGAAGGGACAATATTGAAAAAATACATCAGTTTTTTCCTAATTCACTAAAATGTGCAGGCGAGCCATTTTACTAATTAAAACTCCTGCATATTAAATCCAGGTTCTAAGTCATTACAGTCACTTGAATTAAAGATTCACTGATGTATTGGGTTTCAAACAAAATCCCAGTGTGTGTTTGTTTCATTGTTCCAACTAAAATATGATAAGTTCTTAATGGCAGACAATTCAGATCTTGATTACAAACAAAATCTAATTATGTGCTCACTGGGCCAAGACTCATTGGTCCCCAGAATGTGATAAAATTTAACTTTTCCATGCTTGACATGACTTTCAGACAGTCTGGAATATAGACAAGTAATGAATAAAGTAATGCAAACAGAGTAAATGCCACAATGCATCTTTTCCCCATGCCTTCCTATGTTTGAACTTTGTGTTTAGCTGGGACTTTATTTCACACTTCTCTCAGGTTCTTGTATGCACCGTAGGAGATACACGCCTATTAACCTCTGACTTCTTTATGCAGCATCATGGCACCATTTGATGCTCACATTGTACAGCAAAGGTATTCCTCTGTGGTGCCTGAAGGCAGCCTCCCAGCCTTTGAAATTGCATTTCAAACATTTTGTTTTGGGCTTTGACAGGACACATCTCTACTATTCACAACTCGTACAGCTTTCCAGCAGCCAGCTGGGACTACTCTAAATGAAGTAAAAAGCCTCAGTGACATCCAGCATTTCTCTTTTTTCCTGAAAAGCCTCTATCATTTCCCAGCTACTCCTATCTTTTTGACACCGAGGCCTGAGCAGATCTCAGAGGAGAAAAGTGCTGGAAAGGCAGGGCGTCTAAGTGGACCTACAGATTCTGAGTGTTCACATCGGCTGGACTTTTCAAATTCCTCCAACTGCCTACCTTTGAAATAGAATAAAATTCAGATTTTTGTGTGTATGCATGTTGTATTATATATATAAACCCCCCCAAACACACACACACACACACACACACACACACACACACACAAATGCATTTCTTACAAGATTTATTTATCTACTTAATATCTCACCCTCATAATCCAAACCCCATTGTCCATTGAGTTGGCTGTGAATACAATGAAAGACCTGAGGCGAATAGAGTATCTCAGAGTTGTAAAATTCTGATTTCAAGCTACCACTTTTCAGTCTAACCCACCCTGCGTGCCTGTTCCTGCGACACTGTCTCACCACACAGTTGTCAAAGATGCATCACTTCTGTTGGGAGACAGCTGTGAAGAGTGTTCAGCATGAAATAAGTTGCGGAAGAACGGCTGATCAGCATGTAGGAATATAAGAGGGGTGAGGCGGGATCGAAGCTGTTAGTCCTGTCATTTCTCAGTAGAATATAGCCTAAGGTCTCAAGCATGAGCTGAATGATGACGACTTATTATTTGAAGTGCCCTACTAATTAGTGACTCCCAATGGAGCACCTTTCAGTGAAAAACCATCACGGGTATGCCAGGGGGGTGAAGGGGGAAAGATGAGGGGTAAACTCAGACTGCTGGTGATTCTGTGTACAGCTGAACTACGCCGAGTCTAGGCTGACCCAGCTGGAGGGATGTCATTGTGAGAGGACCTGCAACGCCAATGGTCTGGTCTACCGGGATAAGGAGCTGTGGGTAGAACCTGAGAACTGCAGGAATTGTGCATGCAAGGTGAGTGCTGCCCTCATCCTCACAATCAAAGAGCGAGACCTTGGCTTTCAGCTATATACTTTCAACTACCACAACCTTAAAACCTCCATATCAAGCACTTTAATCTTACATTGGTGACACATAATAGTGTAGCAGCAACTTAGGGTAGATTTTTTTCTTTAATGCAGTCTTTCCAACCCCATAAGTGCCCCCTAATCAGCTTGCCTGCCTACACTCATACATGGGAGCCAGACTTTAAAATGTGTTGAATCAGGCCATCACTGGCCTTGTGGAATTATACTTGCTGCATCATTGCACATCAAGCACAGGGTGGTGTTTAGTCAGTCTGGTTTCCTCCCATGGGCATGCCATTAGCTGATAACCATGGTGCTCTTGGGAATTATTTCAGATGTCCCTTGCAATGAAGTGCTCGAGGAGAAAGGCATCAGTCTCAAAAATTAAGACAGTCCTTAAGGTCACCCTTGGTCAGTCTCAACTGTGTGATGATTAACATGTTTTTAGATTATATGACATCATCATTTGTGTATTCATAAATAGCACAGCTTTAGTTTCAGACTAGTTCTCAGTGTACAGTTATGAATGGTTGGTTTATATGATGCTACTACTCCAGGAATACTAGCTTTTCAGAGTTATACTCACACAGTATATACAGTATAATATCTATTGATATCGCTCAGGTGGTAGAGCAGGTGGTCAGTTACAGGGTTGGTCAGCAATTTTTGGGCTTCTGGGTGAGCACGTGAATAAGACACCTGTTGTAAAGCACTCTTTAAACCTTAGCTAAGGTTAAAAAGGTCCTCAATAGGTGCAAATTATCTAGAGTCAAAAACTGTACTGTAAGCCTCAGTGGATGAAAGCATATATTGCACTGTATGTGTTACACATTTAGTGGGAACCCCCCTCAGATAACGATACGAAATGACATAAATGCTAAGCAATTGTACCCTATACTGAGACACAGAAGGGAGGAGGAGATGTACATTCAAAGTGAATTTTTCAGCAGTGCCAAAGGCAAAAGCGGTATGCGCACGCTGAGCTTTAGTTTTTTGCTTGAAATATTTGCCTATTGTTATTCATTTATGAAAAGAACATCACCTGCTCTTACAGAATGGTGTGGTGGAGTGTCGCAGGATTTTCTGTCCTCCAGCAAACTGCTCTGAAGACTTGCTGCCCGTACATGTCGATGGAAATTGCTGCAAGACATGCAGACGTAAGTATCGGGAGCTTGCATGCAGGATGCAGTAAACCAAAACCTGTGAAAACCTGGCCTAAGAAAGCACCTCAGTCAATACACAAACGGCTTCAGGTCAAAGTTTTGATGCCACTAAGTCTGAAACCCAACGGCTATAATTAATGGTGATTGATGTCACTCAAAAATTTCAAATCGTGTAGGATGTTAACAGTGACACTTGGCAGGATATGCCAAAAGCTTAGATTTTGGTAAGTTGTAAACATTAGCACCCCCATTTAACTAGCTTACTAGCTGTAGTAGTAACCTAGCCATAGACAGTATAAAGATGGTTGTAGCTACTGTGACATCACTCTTTTGTTTCTGAACTCCCATTTTTGAAACCTCGCCATCGGCATTGTTTTTCCATCCAGGAAGCTACAGCCTACCACCTGCACCTACACTACTTGCAGTAGCTAATGCTGATCCATTCGACATGCAACAGTGATTTGTTCAGTTGTGGTAGATATGTAAAAACATTTAGGAATCTATAAAACTGAAGAGCCAATGTTAAATGGGGTAAACATTAGGAAAAGCTGCATGGTGCCATATATCTGCCACCTATTTTAGGCTCTAAATGGCTGCTAACTGCAATGTGAGCATGTGACAGAAGGAAGCTTCACTAATGCTCATTTGTCAGTTTTTGGAATGCACTTGTTAACCTGCTAGCTTAATGCTTGTGACACCCTCTGCAACATTTCTTCTGAAGTGACAAAGCAATAGGAGATTTCTGATCTTGCTAAACCTTTTTTGCAGCAGTGTAACAATGTCATGCTGCTTCCTGTTATTTGGTAGAGAGAGGCAGTCATTCGCCCAGCCACAAAATATAGCTTTGCAGTAAAACAGAAACTAGTGTTGTGATTCACTATTATCTGTAATGGATAGCTGGTGATTTACTAGTGAGTGGCTACATTTAGATTTTGAAAACCCAGCAGTTGTTAGATTGTAGCTACTGGTTGCTTGAGGTTCAGTCAGATGATGATGCTGTGGATATTCATGCAGGTCGCACTTGTGGCTAAACGGCTTACCGGTGGACTTGCCTATATGTTTTTGTTTTTGTTTTTTCCCCAAATGCTTTGCTGCCCTCCATCTAAATTCTGATTTTGGAGCCATGATTGAAAGCACAAATGATTTCTTCAGATCTGTGTGAACATGCAGAAAATAGTCTGAGAATGATATAGTCGCAGCGTTTAGTTCACAAACCTGTAAATTTGTAAAATCCAGAGAATTTGCACATCGAGCATTTTTTTTTTTTTTACTCCTCAGGGCTGTTGTTTGTGGGCAAAGTTCTTCTGACACAGTGAAATCAGAGTAAGCTTTCCTTGAGAGCAAACATCACAGTCATCTGATTTTTATGGAAGCTGAAACGGAATCCCTTTTTCAAGTATAAAGCACACAGAGGTCTGGTAACTGCTTACAGACAACTGTGTCTCTCTTACTATACTGCAAAAACACTAAATCCCTGAAGTATAGACATCCTTTGAATAATTTCAGCCTTCTCTGCCTCCCTCTGTTCACTCCTTCCGCATCTTCCTCCCCTGTGAACATCAGAGCTCTGGCACAAACGCATGAGGGAGCGGCGCTCCGGAGCCGCAACCGAGTGCTCCACGGTCCTGCGCCCCGGAGAGGGAAAAGCAGGACTTCATATCATATGCTTCACTTTCTATTTCTGCTTTATTACCAGAGGAATATGCAGAAGAGCCTTCCTCTGTTGTATTCTTAATGCGCTGTTACATTTCCTTTCCGCTTATGCACACTAGCCAAGAACAACTTTGTTTCTAACAGAATTAACTATGCAGAACTTCAGACTGGAAACTTTTTTTCCCCCTTCTCGCAGGCAGTCTCCAATTCTCACAGTGTTGGGTTGAAGAATTATTCAATTTCTGGTGCTTCAAAGTTTTTGTGCTTATCTAAACAAAGTGATATAGAAATTGTCATGTCCTGTTTTTGCATTTTTGTTTGTTTTTTGCCTGCAGCAAAATGTACCTACATGGGACAGACGTTTTCTGAGGGACAACGCTTTTTGTCGAGGAGCTGCAGGGAATGCAAGGTAACACTTCTTTTATTGCACCATCCTTTCCCTAGCATTTAGTCTTTATAGTGCAACCAACAGACAGCGCTTCTTTGGAACTTCAGTGTGCAGTGCTGGTGTGTGTGTGTGTGTGTGTGTGTTTGTGTGGTGGACTGCTTGGTGTTTTATTCAATTAACCAGCAGGCCTTATTAGTTTTCCCACCCTCCTGCAATCTGTTCAATCTGCCTTTTTTTTCACCGCTCTAATGGTGAGATAGCCAGGTAATTAGAATAACTTATGAACACAGCAACACAAAAGCCTGATTTGAATCAGAGCTTCATCATTGCGTGGATTATAATTGAAGTCATTATTCCAGTTCAGCGTAGAACAGAGGTGGGCTTTCTCCACTGAGAAGCCATTTATCTTTAAAGACACTATTTTAAGGAGAAAATTAGCGTTTTATGCATTTAATTGCTGACAAAGAACCACACATTGGATTCCTGGGCTCTTTATTAGCCCTCAGAGACCCTGAAACATCATTAAACAGCAACTGTTTTTAAAGCTTTGTTTCAAGCAATTACAACCACCTTTACTCCTGGACGTAAGATGTACTAAATATCCAATTTGTGGGCTAATTATATTTAAAAAGAGGTTGAAAAATGCTTTGTTTTTTGAGCCCTCTGCTGTTTGGTACTAAGACAGCCTGTAAATTTCAGCAATGGTGCGTGTGTCTAATTGTGCATTTATTTTTTTTTCTACTGACATGTCAGATTTAGAAGCATGTGTCTTATGAGAACCGACCTAATCTGTATCCTTCTTCCTCCAGATTCTTGCTGTGGCCTCTCACCCCTGCAGTGAGAGAGTGGGGAAAAGCAATTATAAATGCGTGCACTGACATACAATGTTTTTTGAAAAGACAAAAGTGAAGGGAAACAGGGGGAAAGAGAGAGGGCCACTTCAGGCCAAATTATGAAGTATTATGATGTGTGACATTACTCATTCAGCTCCACAGGTTAAAGCCATTAAGGTCAGTCTAGCTCAGATCATTAAATTTTTTTGCTCTTTTTTTTTTTTTGCACATTGAAATCTGAGGCAGTGGTTAAATATGAATATCTCAAAAAACATTATAGATAAAAGCCTGAAATTTCCACTGGCCTTTCTTACCATCAAGATGAACCAGGCTCTGCAATTTGATACAATAAAATATGTCTGAGTGCTGGCTAATTAAAATATGTAAAAAATATAAGATATTCTGTAAAATCCAATATTTGAGTCCAAGTTACAAAAGTGACGATTGTAATTTCCCCCCCAAAATTGTATGCTGGATTGAGCAAATATCACAAGTTGTGCCGCAACAGTAACAATATCAGTAGGTGGTCTAATCCGAATAGAACTAAATTCTGGAGTTTGCAGATGGTACTCTACTTATAACTCAGAAAATAATTCAATTAAATATGTGCATATTTTTCATTTTCCTGACCTTCTCTACCTAATGTAACATTTCAAGACCTCGTGCTCTGGAGCGCACTCTTAATTCGAGATACTAAGAGACATTAAAAACCCAACAAGTGTTTATGTAAAATATTTTGCATATAAAAATAAATATAGCAAAACAATTAAGAATAATGAAAAAGGGATCATTTCATGTGAGCAGTTTTGCGAGGCAATGCTTCTGTTAGACTGCTAGAGGCAAGCAGGAATTCTGACTGTCTGAAAACATGCTGCAAGAACTGTAATATATATAATACCTCTTAATATATTGTAAACCCAACCTGAACTGTCAGATAATTTCAGGCTTGTATCTTCAGTAGTTTTTAAGGTATTCATGTTCAAGGTTTGCCTCAGATTTCAATTAGCAGAAAAAAAATGAACCTGAAAATTTCAAGATTCCTTTATTTCCATTGCATATATACAAGCATTCGGGAGCACAACAGAACAGCTGCTCTTGCAGTCAAAAAAGATAAGTGAATAAATGAATAAATAGGATAAGTAACTAAAAGAAAATAATGAGTGCACACAAAGTAGTAAGTAGTAAAATAGATATTAAAATTAAATACGAAATCCACAATCTTCGCTCTGATTTTTCTGTATCTTCTCCCTGATGGGAAAAGATTAAACAGTTTATGTGCTGGATGGTGAAGATTTTCATATACGAAGCTAAAACTTCACTCACTTCAGTCATTATTATGCCCAAACTTAATGCTCCTAAGAGGTGAAAGGTGGTGGATAAGAGGCAGGAAGTTATATAGGGGAACACGCGCCCATAATCCTTGGGATAAAGGTGGGGTTAAGCCGCACACTGACCTTCGTATTATCTGGGGAGAACTAAATGCACGACTGATTCACTGAGAGACGTGCGTCTCCCCTACATGTTTAGCCACAGCTAAAGCAATCAATAGGGCTGTCTTCAAGGACAGCAATTTTAACTCAACCTGTTCCAGGGGTTCAAACTGGGAACAGGAGAGCACAGCTAACACTGTGGGAAAGTCCCACAATGGTGCCCGTGGCCTAGATGTAAGTAATTTGCAGCGTGCACTCTTCATGAAACGACATTACAGGGCATGCTGGCCTACAGTGGAGAAGGCTTTACCCTTGTCAATTAGGGCCTGAAGAAATGACAGAGTCACTGCTGCAGTCCACTGAAATGGGTTGGGCTGTGATCCTAGGCACCAGTTTTCAAGATACAAACAAACGCCACTTTTGCCCGTACAGCGTCCTAGTAGATGATGCTCTAGCACACTAAATAGTCTCAGTAACACTCTGAGGGAGCCCAGCTGTGATCTGATTAAACCACTCATGGGCCAAGCCCACAGAGTTAGCCTCTCTGGGTGGGTGGGGGAATATATCCCCAAAATTCCTGGTACAGGAGTTGCTCTCAGTGACAACGGGTGAATGTTGCCAGTTTGTACTGTATGCCAGTATTTGTAATCTGGGGGGGCCTCAGACCCCCTTGTCTTTTGATGTAGGCCACAACCGTAGAATTGTCAGGGCTCAGTGACAGGCCAAATGGCAGAACCACAACCTCAAACGCTATCCCCTGGAAAGCAAATCTTAGATATGGGGATGTAGAAATAAACATCCCTCAGGTTAGTTGATGTGAACCAGTCGCCTGCTCACACATAGCTTAGCAGTTTTCAAGTGTTGGTACCAGGTACCAGGTACTTTGGGCTCATTCTCTCCCAGAGCAGAGGCTGTCGGGTTGGCAACTTCTTTTAACTCCTGGTTGCTGCATCAAGGGGAGGAGGAGGAGACATTTGAGGTCTGGCCTGAGGAGACTGCTTCCTAGAACATGGATTTTTGGGAATATCAGAACCCCCTAGTGTTGATGGGTATTGCTACCTAATAGTGTGGCTAGTGGTACCTTATTAGCAAAGTGTTGCTACTAAGTACTAGCTACAGGAGAGTATTGCTACTGCTTGTGAGCTCGTTACCAACTGAAATGTTGGGAACAAAGCACCCGGTTGTGCATTGGAATCTGTGGCTAGTTTAGCTTAGTTCCCAATAGCAATTATGAACTGAGAAGTGAGATTAGGTTTTTGAATGCCATGTGACGCTATGTCAGCCTTTTATATAGGGAGGCCCTGGCTCCTCCAAATAGAACTCCTAATAGATTTGCCACCAAAAACTGAACATTTCCAGTACTTTGGTATTTACACATCCAGTGTACAGCAGTTCGATTCCTTTAAAGTAGGTTTTAACTTGAAAACCAACCAAAAATTCAATGAAAGGCACTTTTTATCTGTTTATACTGCTTTTGGCTTAGTTCTGTTCTGATCATTTCAGTTTACCTCAGCATTTTTGCACATTTTAATTCCAAACATCAGCATGCAGCATCAAAGTTACAGTACCTGCCCTGTTCAACCTGTCAGTGCTCCGACTTCTATAGCCATATATACTTACTTCATTTTCACTGAACATTGTCACTGGATATAAATTTATATTACATTCCCCTACCTCTATGCAGACTTTGTTTTTTCTTTTTTTACCTTTAATAAAATTCCTTAGAAAATATGGTAAAAATGGCACTTTTTTTGCAGTCTGTTTTTCCTCTTGTCTTGCTTGTACTCAGGGTACAGCTGTGCCTTTTGGAGATGTTGTTCAGCACATCTGAAACTGTTGCTTGTTTAACTGAATTCACTGTGCATAGACGTTTTCCTACCAGCATGGCATTGGTCTCATCAGAATTTTTGATGGTAATATAGAATAATGCCAATACTCACTGATTTGACAACCATTAAAATATAATTGTTTATTAAAAGTGATTAAGCAAAAAGTGTTTCTCAAAAATAAAATGTTTCTATCTTTAGGTTCGGGTGTTTTTCAGGACTATTCATCAGGCCTGCATTGCTTTTTCACTCTGCTTGTTATTCTTAATATCTTTGCTATACCACTGTATATACTGTCGTGAGACAAAAAAAAAGACTAGTTGTTTTTAAACACTTACCAACAGAATGGTATATACATGTAACAATATCTGTATGTGTTTGTCTTCTTTGCAAGCTGCATAGTCACGCTACGTAGAAACTGCTCAGTTTTAAAGCCAAACAAACCTAAGCCGTAAATACATAGAAATGTTATTAATCTCTGTATATGTGTGACGATGTTTGTGCAAAGTTTCGTTCAAATTGGCCCGCCCGTTAAGGAGGAGATAGGGTAGATAGTTCATAGTTTTATTAACTAGTTAATGAAAATAGTTAATTCAACAAACAGTTAGACAAATGATCATTTTATAAAGCTAGCCAAAATGTTACCAGCTATTTTCCACCTTGAACACACTCAGAACAAGATTATTATTCATTTTGAAGTTTAAAAGTCTATTATACAATTTTTTATGGTTTCTTTGACCACCAACCTTTCCCCACTCCTATTTTATATGTTTAATAGTGCACCTTTAATACATCAGTTGAAATACTGAATAAATTTTGATGAAAATAGCCATTATATGATCAGATAATGGCACAGAGGATAAAAGGTTCACAAAGCAACTGGACTATTTATAGGTGACATGAGAAAGCAGTTAACATGATTCCTAGATAGAGACGACATTGAAGAAAGATGTGAAGGGCAAAGGCATCTTAGGGATTTAAGTCGATTGTCGAGACCTTGAGAGGCTTTGTGGGGCCACCAGAACACCTGCATGCTGCTGCTATTTGTTTTCAAGGCCCAGGGGAAGATGACACAAAGTTGTATCTACAGTACCTTTGTTTACTTTCTTTGGTGCTGGGTATTGGCATCCTAACTGTTATCTGTATGCTGACCTTTTGACTGCGAGCATCATGCACAACTTCTCCTTTTGTTATCATGGAACTGTTATGAAATCAGGATCTCTTAAAATATTCAGCTTTTGACATCTAAAAGAAAAAGGATATTGGGATTACATTACAAGCATCGTGAACTTTTTAAGATTTTGAAATTGAAATTTTTGCATAGGCAAAGACACCTTTGAGGACAGAGAACGTTGAAAGACGCCTTCATTTGCACGATGTAGCATCATAGATTGTATACAGTATGTTTAAACTAGCTTTAAACATTGTTTGCACTAACTTGAATTTGAATTTTTGAATTTGTTTATTTTTGGTAGGGACAATGCACATTAATAACATTCTGTAAATGTGCCAGAATTAGCCAGAAAGGCTATTTTTCATCTGTTGTCCCTGGACAATCAAACTTTGTCGTGCTAAAAACAATAAACAAGTGTTAACAACTTCCACTTCATTCTAACACCACAGGTCATTCTACTGCTGGACATCAAGTGTGTCATCAGATTGTGCTTCTTATTGATGGATTCCAACATTTCATTCACTACGGAG
>VUQK01016284.1:26614-37579 GCA_015106715.1 Bujurquina vittata
TTTTTTCAACCCCCCCTTTCTCAGTTGCATGAATCTCTTTTTTTTTTTTTTGTATGTGCACACACCAGTACTGTGTAGCTGTGAGGAGTAAACACAGCCGTCTCCCCGATGCTGATTCAGGCTGTGCCTCTGCAATAATTTAGTTTCTCTCCCTTGCCATTCACTGTGAATGCTTTTTGGCTGGCGTACCTTTCAGAGCAGATTGGTCTTTCTGCTATAGAGCACCTGCTATGCCTATTTGCCTGAACCCCACTGCTTTGGCAGGGAGGTGCTACAGGGTAAATAGCCACTGGTAATTCAGTAAATACATTGAATAAACAAACTGCAGGAGGCTGTCATCTATAAAGACATAATGAAAGAATCCCAGGGCGAGTGAGTGACAGAAATTACGCTCTTGTTTAGGTTAAGATAGCATTTCTTAGACTCCCTGTATTCACAGAGGATAGGGATGAAATGATGAAATGTGGGTTCAAATAAAAGGTAAGAAAAATTCTTGTTTGGGGACAGGAAAGAGAGGGAAGAAAAGAGATGGAAAGACAAACAGGTAAGGCATAAAACAGCAACAAACAGATGAAAGGGAGGGGAATATAAAGTCTTAGACCTGCTATGATGACGAGAAGGACGAGGCAGATGGAAATGGCATACGAGACCAAAAGGAAACTTAAAAGATATGAAAGGAAAAGAGACGATGACTAGGGCTTGATATACTGTATTGAGAGTGTTAAGGAAAGAATGAAGCGAGAGAGTAAGGCGAAAACAGGAGAGGAAGTGAAGAATAGAGGAAGAAGACCTGAACTCCTTTTGTTGTAAAGAAAGGAAAGAAGGGAAGAGCAAGTTAGGATAGAAAAGAGAGGGGAAAGGTATTCCACATTAAGGAAAATATAGCTGACAAAGGAAAAACTGAAAAGGCTAGAGTGGATTTTATACAGTAAGAACTAGCAATTAAAGATCAGAGTCTCAGTGCCTGTTTTCTCCAGCCCTTTTCCTACCTCTCTGAGACACACACTCACACAGTTGCTAAAAAGCAGAGCTGGTCATTATTCATTATCATTGTTTCCAAATCATCTCCAGACCTCTTTTTCACATTGTGACTTGGCACTTTATCACCACTCTGAGATGTAATTGTACCTCACTGTTAAGTCTTTCGGAGTCACACTGGCTTTGTTAAATTGGTAATTACACAATTGTCCCGTAGTCTCCTTGTAGCACTGAATTTCACTGAAAAAGAAAACACAGGATTATACAGTGAGGGAGTGCAAACCAAAATCACATGTTTAAAACTGTACTTTTACATAAACACACAATCACAGTTGGTCTTTCTATATCATGTGCGCATCATTCTGCGAGCACCCGCTGTAGATAATGCAGGGACTGAGGGGAAGAATAATGCAGGCACAAGTCTTTCTTCAATAATAGCTCTCTAGGCTCCCTGCGTCGCAGGGCTTTTATGTGCAGCCAGTCTGTCACTCATTACAGGACATGATGGGCTATATCAACTCATGCCTACTGAGCAGGACACGATCATCTCAGTCTGTCTATAAGTCTGCATGTCTGTCTGTCATCTGCCTTATCTGTCAGAGGAATTCTTACTCCATCTGTCTATCTGTCGGGTCACATTTTTGTGCATGTGCAGAGTCTCACTCTGGTTTGGTTCAGATCACAAAGCATAGATAAATAATAGATGTAGTCTCTGTTGCATCAGCCACTGGACTACAGTACCATTTTAAGCCTTTGGAGCCAGTAATTATCATACAAGGATGAGAGAGAAGAGTGCTAAGTTACCTCAGATGTATTCACAGACTGCATACACAATCATTAGAACAACTATCATCAGATAATTGCATCAAAAATACTCCAAAAAGCACCAGTACCACAAAAGCATGGTCAAGAGGTCCATTTAGCTGAGGTAATGTCTAGCAGGCAGCTAGCGGCTCCGGCCACCTGGGCCAAAGGTACATCTTCTTGTAACCAAGAGGGCCCTCAATTGTGCAAGACTTAGAGTTTTATAGAAATTCACAAGCTGACAAAACCAGAGTCAGGCTTCTACATGTTGATTTCTCCTAGAAAGTTGGGCATGGACACTATGGGAATTAACAGGCTTTTGTAGATGGTCTCAAGTGGCCATTTGAGGAACTGGCACTTCATTGTTTGGCTACGTTTTTCAGTCCTGGCAGTAGCTGCTTGGGTGGAGCAGCAGGGGGAAAAGAAAAACTAGAGTTTAACTCGGGGACACAATTTCCTTTAGGAATTAAACACAGTTGGTCATTTGGGAAGCTGGCAATTGTCATTCCAGTCAGAACTCCTGCTGTGCTGATTTCTATTCAAACGATTACTCTTCTTCTGTAAAGTGTCAATAATGATTCTATATTGCCTTGAGATTGCATCCTAGCTGCACACCCAGAATACACTCTTAAGTATTTCATTTACATGGCAGAACTTGTTCTGCTGTCTTTTTGTGTACTTCAGATTTGAATTTTCCAAACTGAAGTGCACAAAGTTTCTGAACTCCTGAAGTGTTTCACCTGTTGTAGTAAACACGATGCAGTTCCTGTTTTCTTGGTCATTTTTCTTTTCTTAAGCATCTTTTAAAGTAAGCACGTCCTGATTCTGAGAATAACCTAAAATACCATGGAAGCAAATGAGCCAAAGAGCACCATGACTCAGTCAGCCGAGTGTGTGTTTGCGCATGTTTTGTCTTGTGTGTGTGTGTGCATGCTTGCATGGAAAATTGTATTAATGCACCTGACTCATTTAAGTCTTAAACTTACTATATACATCAAGCATCCCATTATTCACAGTATTGTAGGTGACAGGAACAAGGTTGCTCTTTTGTGCATTTGTCTGCTTTTATCTCTGTGCTCAGTTACGCGTGTGTGTTTGTGTGTCTTCACGCTGCATTTTATTGCCTTGAGTGAGCAAATTTTAAGGTTTCCTTTGCTCCTTTCTTTCAGGTTATGACTTCTGCGCAGAGGGACTCATTTGTGGAGAAAACTCTGAGTGTAAAAACAGGAATACTAAAGCGGAGTGTGAATGCAAGAGCGGCTATGCCTCCATCCACGGGGATTCGACTTACTGTGAAGGTAGGACCATATTTTACCAAGCTCAGGTGAGCTGGGACCGGTGTGGCTGTCTCATAATATCTATTAGCACAGGATGTTAAAAGCAGAATGGGTGGCAGTGTGTTGAAGCGTTAAATTCATTGTTCTGTTTTAGGAGGGTGTTTATGAAGGCCGTGGGCTGAAGACTGAAATTTGTTATGAGCTCTGGGTATGACATAATGATGACTGGCTGTAAAGAGAACAAGGATTGTTCAGTGAAAGAACAGCTATGAAGCAGGGTCGGAACTTTTATTATGCTACTGGGGTTGGTGTTAAAATAGATTTTTTTTTATTATTATTAAACTTATAAGCCATTTGCTTCTTTGATAGGAGTCTGACAATGGAACTTTGACACTTTCCAAAGTGACAGTGTAATAATGATGATGTCCTTTTGAGCTTATTGTGATGCAGTCAGTATGATTAGTATGTGGCAAAGACAAAAAAATACGATCATTTTGATGTACTTACAGCAAGCATGCTTTGTTCAGAAAACTGTGTATTTGTGGGCTGATGCTAAAATCAAACTTTTTCTAACTTGCTGTTGGAAGGATTTCTATGTGGTGCATTTAGGTGTAGATGTCTGCAGCATGGGGCATGTTTTGCCCTCGTGCCACCTTATATTGCATGCTGCATTTTCATCATTTTGCTTATTTTCAGGGGTTTCTGGCCTGTCTGAGAAAGCCGGTCATCGGGGTGTTTCAGCTATGCAGATTTTTGGAGTAAAAGCCTCAGTCTATGGGTGCTGGAGGCCCAGATTACGTGTGATGGGGCTAATGGCGTTATTTGATTAAGAGGCTTGGGAGCGTCAATCTGTGGATAGAGGGATTTGCTCAGTGCTTGGTGAAGTTGTCATTGGGTCGCAGCCACAACAGACTGAATGCACTAAACGTGCTGAGAGCTGTGTAGCCACAAGCCCTCCAGTCTGTCTGCTTTTGTTTGATCTGCATGGTAAAGAGGTTTACCCAGAGCACCACTCAATCCACAACAGTCCCACGCCATATGAGTTAGGGCTGGGAAACGCTGATTGTTAGATCAACTATGTAAATCATGGAGCCGTGGCTTTCAGCATTATCCCTGTTTGGGGGTTGCACACTGAAGGCATCACAAATTTCTATTGTTACTGGATTAAGGGGGATCCAACCGTACATCATGGTGATATTTGATTTGGCTTCACTCTCACCTCCCAACTTAAATTGGCTTATATTTACATGTCTTTCAAGCAGACTGGGGTAATTGAATCCTTATTTGTAGGTTATAAACAAGGCGTAAGAGTGTGATGGGGTGTCTTGACATCCTAATAGTTGTTTTATAGAGCAAATTAATTTCACCACTTGTGTTTTATAAACATGAGATTGTGTCGAGCTGTGGCTCTAAGCTGTCATTAAATGTGACCGTTACATCCTCATAAATGATTTAATGTGCCACTGAATAAGTGAAGATGAGATTATTTACTTGCAAACAGAGGGCTGTTTGAGTAAGGATGAGAGGATTTAAAAAGCTCCATGTTGAGGCTTCTGGATTCCATTCACTCACCTTCGTGGCCCCATATTTATTATATCTTCTTCATTTTTGTGATATTTGGCTGAGAACTTTGGATACACTCAGACTGAAACACCTCATCTGGTATCAAAATGTTCTATTAACCTTTTCTTTCTGTTTAAATTTGTAACAAGTCCATAAGTATGTTGTCGCCTCGGAGTAATGAGTGATTAATCTGAAGCTTAGTTTATTAATGAACTAACGTTGGTTTGTTTTATTACTTTTTCTTAAAAATTTTATAAAGTAGAATTTTTTTTTTTTTTTTTTTTTTTTAACTTGCAGGCCCAATTTAATAAGATCACAAAAATATACCAAATATGATTTCCCAAAACAAGTCATTTTTTGTGCTTTTGGGGTTTTGGAGACAGATGGCTTGTCTACTGTACTTGTCTACTTGTCTTAGCTAAGCATTCAGTGAATGGTTATTGCTTGAATCTGAAATTGTGGTGATGTTTTGCGTTTTGACAGCACATTTCTACAACATCAAGATTAAAGTTGCTTCTTGAGGTCAGCAAATTAGCCGCTGGTTTCACTGGGAAAGAAAGTGTTAGATCTGTACTGACAAAGGACATAATACGTTGATTCCAGCTGGCGAATGGTTGTTTATCTGTTAGCCTCTGTGGATGGATATGTTGGCTCATGGAAGGATGGACGATTGGATGATTCCAGCTGTGTAATGCCAGCGTCTTTTAATGTCCTGAGAAGAAATCTCTTTATGCCTCTTCCAGGCATAGAAGTGAAAGAACTTGGAGTATATTGTTGCCTGTCTGCTGAAGCATGTGTGACATAGACCTGATTTCTAAACGCAGCAAACAAAAACGGTGAAAGTGTTAATATTCAAAGCTATCTGCCTCTCTCAGCGAAAACAGGAATGTGCCTGCTTAGCAGAAAACGCACACATGTAGAAATGCAAACATGGGCGCACCCCAATGATGGTCTGTCCCCTGTTTGGTTATTTATTTTATTTAAAAATGTATTCGTGAATATTTGCTGTTATCTTTCAGCATTAAAGATGCAGGTCTCATTGGAGATGTTGCTCTGGGTCTGTGCTTTTCAACACTTCTCCTTCATTGCCTCCATTATCAAGCTCTAACCGGTACAAGAACATCACACAAGATACTCTGCTCTTCTTCAGTTTTTGTTTTTCCACTCTTAAATGCTCAAAGCATCATTGCTTTCTGACTGAGAGGGTATTTCTTGTGTTTATCTTTATTTTCTGTTTTATAGATACAGTTACATTGGTGAGTACTCGTAATAAAAATTGCTAAAGTTTCCAATAATGAGCAGACTGTATGTACAAATAATCACTGTGAAGCAAAAGCACATGTTTTTTCTACTCTTGGCTCTGTATGATGTCAGTGAGAGTGGATGTCCTTAGAGCACAGAAGCGCCACCCACCTGCTGCTGCAACCATCTGTTTAACAGGTGGAAGGCAGGTAAAACAGCTTGCATCAGGCAGTGGATGAACTGAAGGCCAAGGTGCAGCGTAAATAAGAATGATTTTAAACTGTGACTCATGCAAAGCTACTCTAGAGTTCAAAAATATGAATACTGTATATGTATGAAATATTTATTTATGGAACTAAGAGACAAATTCATCATGCATTATTCAGAGGGAACACCCTGCTGGAAACTGAGGCGATAACACAGCAACAGAACCTGACACTAAAACAAATCAATAAAAATAGTTATTAAAAGAGTGATTGTCTGGGAAACTGAAGGCACTGTTACTCTTTGGTGCTGGTTTTAGGATTGTGATATGTGGCTAGATTTAATTAATGAAGCTTAAAACTGAGCTGAACTACATCTAGGTCTATTAGTTCTTATATCTGTGGCTTGGTCCAACTATGTTATTGGTATATTCAGATAAATTTGATGTGCATGCTGCTGCTGAATCGCTAATTGCATTTAAAGACAATACTAACTATGTTTTGTGTTCTGTGTGTTTTGTTAGCTGCTTAGTGTGTCACACCACTTGATGCTGCTCCATTCAACACATCGCACATTTTAACGTTTGTGCTAATGAGCTTATCATAGGCTTATTATCCTCATCAGCTCTTGTTTATGCTGTCAGTGATATTCTTATAGTCCCAGTAGATCTACTGTATCCTCTCACAGCTCCAGAGGATCCGAACATTAATGCTGCCGCTGCTGTTTTGCTGACAGCTTGTTAATCGCAGCCTAAAAAAAATGTGTGCTGTGTTGTTGACACACATTGGCTTGAATCCACTCACAGTGAAGCTCTAAATAAAGTAGACATGCTGATGTGGAATATAGTTGCATCATCGAAGGACAAACAACTTGATTCCCCATGTCCTAGCTCAGTGCTGCACGGACCCTCCTCCCAAATGGCTTGTTGTTACCCCAGAGCCTGCTCTGTATCTGTGGTAGCAGAAATCCCAGCATGCATCCAATATTGAACCAAAGTGCATCCTAGGTAGTGGATGTGCTTCTTTCATTTTATATGGTCTCTACAAAGTCCTTTTTTCCCCTCAATATACCCAAATGATATCAACTCTGCAGGACGCTTTTTTTACAGCCTCTCAAGTGCCCTTTCCGTGCACTTCTTTCCTCTTTCATGTTTCAAATTAAAGGCACCATCACCACCCCTGCGTCCTTGGAAATGTTTATGGGTGAGCACATTAGGGAAAAGTCAGAGCAGTTAGCAAGACGCTTGATTCGATTCAAGTATTTTCACATATGCAGAGTTGAAGCTTATTTCCATAGAAATGGTCTCAGGAGGTTGTTGTGGAGAATTCTCCTGCTGTTAAGAGCCCTCGTGGGTCACTCTGCCCACATTAATGGCAGCATTAGCTCCTGCTGTGCCCCGTAACTCTTCTGTAGCTCTTATGTGCAACTCAAACACCGGCCCGCCCTTGTTTCACGCAGAAAGGTGGATTTGTTGCAGCACTTCATCAGCCGTGTGTTTTGGCCAGAGATCAGTTGCTAATTTCAGTTCAGGGTAATTACAATGCACTTGATCAAATGTATATTTTGACTTCCTCTCTAATTCACAGGGCTGTCAGTCACTGGCAGTTTTTTTTTTCTCTTAAGCATTTCATTTGGTGCACAGTTTCTTTTTTTCCTTTTATTTTCCCTGCTGTGGGTAATAAGATTAGTGTGGGGCCGACACATCAAACCTAACAGGGCTATTTCTGTTTGTTCAGCTCGCTTTCATTTAGTTCTGGAACAGCCAAACTCCCTGGGCTCATGGACTCACTCTCTGATGTGTCCCCTAAGCTAACAGGCTCCTGGGAGCTATTTTATGATGTCCCCGATCTCCAGTCAATCTCCACTGACACTGCAGAAGATTTCTCTCTTCATCTTTTCTTTGCTTTATCTCTCACCTCTTAGCTTTTACCTCTTACTGATAATGTGGTGTGACTTTGGTGCTAATAGCATCACAGTTACTGCCACTGGAGTTGCTGCAACCGTCTTGGCTGACGTGTTGCTGTATTTCTTGACGGAGTTTGGCTGGTACAAAAGGTAATAAATCAGTCTAAGTGTTTGTATAACCCATTTCATGCATGATGAAGATCTTTTCTATGAAAAGAGGCAATCTTTTGATAAGGAAAGGGTCAAAGAGCAAAGAAAAAGGGGTTAATGCACGTATCAAAAGAAAATCTGTGTCATTCTTATGGTAATGCTGTTGCTATGATAATACTGATGTGCCATCTTAGGGGATGAATAACTTTAAAGGAGGCTGTGCTGCTGGTGAATCCAGCTGTTCTGTCTGAGACGTGTCCATGCAGTCTTTGTTTTTTTTTTAAAGAAAATTCTGCCATCTGAAATATCTCTGCTTAGACTTGATGATCCTAAAAATAAATCTTCCTTTGCCAGTTCAACAAAATGCAAAACAAAATTGCTTTATTTGCCTATATTTCACAGTCCCTGAAAGAAGACGCGGTCTAGATTAGAAAGCCTGGGTTGAAAAATGTTTTTGTACTCATCACTCAATAAATACTCTATGAAGTTATGAAGAACACCAGTACAAATCTGTCAGTTTACAAGAACTAATGTTTGCGCTTTTGTATGAACCCTGCTCTTGTCAGCCCCAAAGCAAGAACTCTTGTGAATATTGTCCATAGAGAATTCGTACTTTGATGGTCTTGTTTTTGCTTAATACCCATTTTGTGTGCACCAAACATGCATAACAGCTTCTGGACGTTCGGTAGATGAAAAATATCTCGGACAGCTAATGCACATAATGTTCTGCATGTCTTTGGGATCTAAAAAAAAAAGTCACATTCTCTCTCAGCTAGAACTTTTTGAGATGCTATCATCCATTGCAAAATAGACTTCTGTATGGAAACCTGCGAAACCCTTCAATTGTTAAGAGTTGAAAGGAATCACGTATGTAAACACACAGCACACAGCGTGGCCTCGCGTCTTGACTCCTGCTTGCCGAGTATCATCGAGTTGCATCCATATCCCACACCGAGGCACAGATAAATTAGGATTTATTTGTGCTGGACTTTACCAGCTTGTCACTCCGTGTTGCTGAGGCACTCTTATCGTTTGGTTGCAGAAAAACTGGGATGAGATGGACATTTAGCCTGGACAGGGCTGACCAGTAAACCGACTAACAGACAGTCAGACGGAGGATGTGCTGTATGGTAGTGGGAGGATGCAAACAGCACTACAGAAAGATCCCTGGGAGTGCAAACCCGCAGGAACCATACCCTCAGAGGTGAAAATGAGCCAGTCAAGGGTAGCAGCTGCCTGCAGAGCTGCACAGTAGGAATGAAGGTGTTTATATGCGTGTGAGTACAAGTCTGGTTGTGTGCGTGGTGTGTGCAGCTGTCCTGGGTTTTCAGATAAGCTCAGGAAAACACGATGCGTCTCCACCCAGAGTGCAGCACCTGCCCCATGCTACAGCTAATCCACTAAAGAACTGACAGTTTGTTTACTTTTTTCCCACTGAGTATGACCACACATAGCAACATCAGGAACCTCGGAATTATGGAAGTATACACGTCTCACGTGAAAAGTTTTCACCATCTTGTATCAGAGATCATTAATTGTTCTCAGTGTAGTACTGGCGAGTTAATACAGTACTCAACAGAAATGAGTGCATCCTAAGTCAGTATCATTTCAATGTCAAGGCATTTATAATTGAACTCTGTCACTTCTCAATAAATCAGTTTTTTTGAAGTGATGTTGGGTAAAATGTAAATAAAACAGAATGCAGTGATTTGCATAAACTTATATTTTATTCACACTCAAACATAGAAAACATGTCAAATGTTGCCGTTTTATGAAAAATATTAGCTGATTTTAAATTTGATGCCATCAACACAAAAGTTGAGACAGGGCCACGTTTACCACCGTGTAACAACCCTCTTCCATTAACAACAGTCTGTAAATGTCCGGGTACTGAGGAGGCCAGTCGCTGGACTTTTGGGAGAGGAATTTTGTCCTGTTGTGGTCTGATATGGGATTCTTGCTGCTCAGCAGTCCTGGGTCTTTTTTGTCATATTTCTTGTTACAGTACACCAAATGTTTTCAACCGGTGAAAGGACCTGGACTCTTCTACTACGAAGCCATGCTGTTGTGATCGATGCAGCGTGTGGTTTAGTATTGTCTTCCTGGATCATGCAAAGCCTTCCCTGATGTATGTGTGCTTGTGTGTGTGTGGGTATGTGGTGTGTGTGTGTGCTTGCTGAGCCTTAGCCGTTGTGGGACATGGTTGTGTTTCCAGGGTGTGTGTCTGGATAATTTGGCATGATTGTTGATTCGCTCCCTTGGGGTTTGTGGTCTGTGGGTGGCTCTGCTAGGTGTGTGGCAGTTCTTGGGCTCCTGGGGCCTTGGCCGTGTTCTCTAGCTGAGTGGGCTACTCGTTGCCTCTGGCTCTCTGGGGCTGTTGCCCTTTGGCTGTGAGGGCTCCATCTAGGGCCTCCCTCCTTCCTCTTCTTGGGTGCGCACGTGGTTGCAGCTCCTGGGGGCTGCGGACAGCTCGGGTCCCCTGGGTCTTTCTCTGTTTTTATTTCTGGTAGACTTCTCACCTGTTGTGAAAGACACAGACATTCACACTGTCACTCACACACACACACACACAGGCCAAGATTGTTTGTGCATCTGTTTTTTTTATGTTTTTTTCTCTTGCAGGTGCTGTGTGTTTTGTATGTAGTTTTTTGTGTGCAGGTGCAGCAGCTGCTGTACTCTGTCTCTTTATTCCTGTCTTTTCTCTGATTTTCTCCATCCTTTTCCCTTTTTTCTTCTTGGGTTTTTTTTCCTGCCTGCCAACCCTGGCAATATCATATTACACATGCACTTGTGTAAATAATAATATGGTTTTTCTTTTTTTTTTTTTTACCAAAAATAGCCC
>VUQK01016284.1:37599-69211 GCA_015106715.1 Bujurquina vittata
CTCTCTCTCTTCATTCCTGTCTATTATCTCAGTTTCTCCCTACTCTTCCCTTTTTTCTTCTTGGGTTTTTTTTCCTGCCTGCCAACCCTGGCAATATCATATTACACATGCACTTGTGTAAATAATAATAGTGTTTTTCCTTTCTTTCTTTCTAACAAGAATAGCCCATGGAGAATTTATAGAGCTAATCTTAGAAAAGCAAGTATGTTTAGCACAAGGTGCATTTAAATGGGAGCACATGTATATACCACATACACCTTGCAGCACTGACGGTGCCTTTTCAGATGTGATGAACCTTGAGCCAGAGTAGATAGCGATGTTTCTGGATCACTTGATCACTGGATCACATGGCTTCTTCCTTGCATGATGGAGCTTTAACCCCGCATTTGTGGATGGCAGCACAAACAGTGTGGACGTGTTCCTGAGCCCATGCAGTGGTTTCCATGACATCACACCTGTTTTTAGTGCAGTTCTGCCCGAGGGCCAGAAGATCACGAGCACCTTGTCTTATGCACACATAGATTGTTCCAGATTGATATTCTGTACTGTAGATGATGAGATATTCAAGCTCTTCACAATTTTGCACTGAGGAACAGGTTTTTTTTCGCAGTTAAAGGGGACATATTATGCTTTTAAATCCTTCCTTTTCACATATAAATCATTCATAAACTAATTAGTTGCAAAGCATTTCTTTGACAGTTTTATTGTAGTACCGCTTGTTTTTCCAGGCTCTCCCCACTCCTGTTGCCTGTTGCTAATATTTGTTCTTGAAAATGGTACATAGATGAGCTGTGTCAGACATATGAATTTCCCCCTGGGATCAATAAAATTATTCTTTTTCTTATTTTCTCAGTTTAAAAATGCGATATGTTTTCTATGTTCTACTGTGAATAAAATATGGATTTATGAGATTTGCAAGTCATTGCATTCTGTTTTTATTGACCTTTTACCCAGCATCCCAACATTTTTGGAATCAGATTTGCAGAAAGATTGAAATTGATGCAAGAAGAACAGTGACTATCTCAACATTCGTGGAATGACAGTTGCAGCAGTAATCAGGAGGCATAGAATGAGCCATAGCACACTAATCAGAGACTCAGTAGTTGTCCTCTTAAAATGATGCCATCACCAGAGACCTACTTGCACTGTGTGTGTGTATATATACAGTATATATATATATATATATTGTGTGTGTGTGTGTGTGTGTGTGTGTGTGTGTGTGTGTGTGTGTGTGTGTGTGTGTGCGTGCGTGTGTGTGTGTGTAATGTGCAAGCCAAAAGGTCAGGCTTCAATCTGCTCTAAATGCTTCAGGTTTCCGGCAGGTTTTCTACGTTTGGCTGTTTGGCATAGATGCTCTTCATATGCTGATCTCAGGAGCACACTATGCGCTCACTGTGACCACAAAGCCCTACCCACTGCTTTTCAAGCCTCATGTTTACAAGGCCCAGCCCAAGATAATCTGCGAAATTATGCATATCTACTCCAGTAGAGATCAAGAATAAAAATATGACACTGGAAACTGGCAAATCACGTGGCCTTTAAGAACACGACAAGAAACCTCACGAATTCATATTGGGAGCGCATTTTTTAGTCAGGTGAGATCATGAGCTAAATGCTAAATATATCTCAGATGCGTTCCAGCATGTTTGCTGGAATTCACCTACTTCAGTGAATACATACTGTAGCTCTGACAGCAGTAGTGGGAGTGTGATGAAATGGGGCTGCACGAGTACACGTAGTTTTGGGAATATGACATTTACAGATGGCACCATGAATTCCTGCGGATCTATCAAAATACCAGCTGACAAGATATCCATTAGCTTGGATTTAGAGGAATATTCTAGCATGATAGTGATCTAAAGAGGGAAAAAGTGAAACCATGACATGGTCAAGTCTCCTTACTTGGATATGAGCTTTGTGTAAATGTGTGTGTGAATGAGGGGCAGATGTTATAAGTTTATACTTCTTTCTGCTCCTTTTCATTCATGATTTTTCTTTTGGTTGTTATAAAAATTATTCATAAGTTGATTGAATGAAAAAAAAAAAAGAAAAATGAAATGAATGGGAATAACACGCCTTTTATTAAGAAACAGTGTTCTGTAAAGGTGACCATACAAAGCATTAAAGAAGAAACCTAATCTCAGTTTTGATAGGTGTCCTGACCAGCCCTGTATGTAATATAGTAGAGTTAAACTGAGCCAATAACCTAGTGTTCAACTTGATGTGATGGTATAACTGCAAGGGGTGTATTTGCTTCTCTATGATGATGTGCAGTGACAGACATAATGCAAAAGAAAGTGAATTATTGATTGGAAGCTGTTTAGATAATCCTCATTTGTTCTTATTCAGGCTGCGATGATTGGAGCAGCGGCACACGTTTGTTTCTCGTGGCACTGCCGAGTGCCGCTGGCTAAATTGGCTCTCTCTCAGTGGCATTAAAGAGTAATTGGCTGTGTTTGTACTTGTGCAAATCAATCAGGTTTTTCTAGGGGAACGCTGCCTTAGCTGTGTTAAAACAAGGATGTAATGCAAGAGAAAGAAAGAGCAACTGCATCTGCTCTTCCTTTGCTTCGTTCATTGTAGAAAGAGAGCGTCGAGGTGCAATTGGTGGAGAAAATACAAACAGGAAGACAGACAGGCAGCAAGTCAGGTAGATAAAAACAAGGACAAGCTAAAAGGCAGCGGTGCAGCCTGCTGGGAGCTGTGCCCTTTGTAAAACTTTGTTGTTTGTCCTTTCCCCAGAAGAGCACATGTTCAAATATCAAAGTGGACATTTCCACTCACAGGCGGGATGATGTCAGATTTCTTTGGATGCTGTCATCTATCCAGAACGGAGAGTGTTTTGAAGGTTTAATTGCCAGGAGAGGCCTTGATGGTAAATCTAGAACAGTGATTAAGATGATGTGTATATAGATGGCTTTAAAAAAACAAACGTGCCCACAAAGAACTGTCATTCACTCAGTGTTATCAAGGTTTTAGGTCAGGTTCAATTCTGCTTTAGAAGCATATCATCAAGTTGAACTGCTTCTGTCTCACCAGCTGAACCGCAGGTCAAGAGATATTTGTCTGCCAATCTAGCCAGAATGGGGATGGTTCTGCCCCCTAACTTGCAGAATAAATTGGCAAAAGAGAAAGAGGCACTTGTTCCTCCATCACTGTCGCTGCTGAAGTGCCCTTGACTCACAACTGCTCCAGTGAGTCAACCACTGTTCCTACAAAATAAGACTGCAGTCACGCCTGGCAGCTTCCAAGTATGATTTTATGCAAATGTGTCAGTGTGAACTTCTTGAACAAAAGAACGCTGTTCATGTTCGCAGCGAGTCTATCACAGAGAATAATTTTATTACCACTTAAATCTTCCATCACAACATTTTGCTCAGAAAATTAATTGTAGAGATCTGAGAAGTCCAGCTGTGCACGAAACTCAAACAGGAAGACAGTCGTGAGTTTCAGACAAATCCCCAGGCTAGGTAGGTTCATTTAGAAATGAAAAGAGGGGCACGCAGTTAGAAATAACACCGTTTTCAGGCCGGCCTGTTTTCAACGTACCCTTCTGATGAAATCAGTGCCAAATTTTGCAATTAACTTGGTGAGTACAGTGTTGTTATAGCTCATATCCTTTACAATAAAGGTGAGAGGAAAGTGTCTCATTGCCAACAATCAAACAGACAGACAGGAAATGAGAAATAAGATTAAAGCTCTTTTTCACAGCTGAGACAGAGATAATGAAGAAGAGGACAGTCTTGGGAAGTAAAAGCAGGACTGCATGCCAGCTTCTGTCCACAGTGCTTAGAGTCTGAGACTGTGAGGCGAGCTTCTCTGTGTGCAGCGAGTGCATTGACTCAGCCTACCGTATAGCACTGTCAGAGATCTGCTGGAGGCACAGTGGGCGAGCACTCTGGTAAAAGGTCATTGAAAGACCTGTAATGAATTACAGTTATTTCACTCAAACAACAGTCTACAGTGTGTCAGTGTACTGAATCGGCTCCCGAATCCCTCCTCGTCCCACTTCTCAAACTCTCTTCTGGGTAGCATCCATCTCTGCCATCTGCACTTCACTGACTGCACGTTTTCCAACACAGCCAACGCGTCCTTGGCTCCTTCGCTTCTGTTGGTTGCCTCATTCCTCACACGGTAGTCTATCCCTGCTTCTTTCCGTTCAATTTGCTGACCATTTCTGAGCTGTTGGGGATTGGGCTGGTAATCCCCGAGCCAAAGGGTTTGCTGGCTCGCTTGCTCTGTATGGTCTATGGGCTAAAGTGATCAAATTTCCACTGGAATTGAGCCTGGAAGCTGCTGTGCAAGCCTGAAAACTTATTCTCTCTAAGTATTCTAATGGGAGTGAATTCAGATTACCTAAAGGTCTGTTTTTTTTCCTTCAGTGTGTGTATGTGTGTCTTTCAACTCTTTTAAAGTAGAGATTTTTAATAATGTTCATAGAAGTTGTCTCTATATATGCTTCATTTGCAGACTTGCCTCAAATTACCTCTTTAGGGACACATTATACATTCTGTATTGATTTGAAATTTCACATTTCTAAGACTGTAATAAGTCATCTGCCAAAGTTATTGTTGGATAGCACCACCTGATAATTCCTCAGCTTTCAGAGGACACAATAATTTCATTTCTTTTATATATCTTAATATTTTCCTATTCCTTTAATGTTTTTTCTATCTGCTGAGAGCAGTCTTTATTATTCAAGGCAGAAGTCACATCTATACTGTGTTATACATATAAGAAGAGCTCCGCTGCAATACTGTAAAACCTCTACTAAGAATTTCTCAATTTAAGTGTCAAGTTTTACTCTTTTTTTTTAAATCTCAGGTCATTTACATCTCAACTTATCTCACAGTTGCAGATTGCCTCAATTTCAAGATCAACTTTGACTATCGTGAACGCTGGCAGGCGATTGATTCTGCAGCAAGATGTAGGGGTTGAAGTTTCTAAAAAAAAAAGTTGCAGTGCTTTCTTACGTGGGGACACCCTCAAAGCAAACACAGCACTGAACAGTGAACTGTTACTGCATGGCATGCGTTAATTTGGCATTGCTCTTTGCTGAGCCTGTTGCCAAATGTGCTGCAGGCATGAATACAGAAAGGTAGTCAAAACATGTTCCCTGCAAACTAGTTTTCAGTACTTGTAACACTGTCATTGTCCTAATTCTGCGGCCATGTAGCCCCAGCAGGACCTAAATTACTGTATTTTTGGGATTCTCTTTAATAAGTTTTTCCTTTTTTTCTGGGGCTTTAAATACACAGGTGTCCTCACAGATATGTAAAATGTGTCCTACTGTCCATGACGGCACTGTGAAGCCTGGAGTTATGCTAAATAGTGAGATGGGTCTCTCATTCTTAACTTGTGCCAACACATGAGATAAACGTAATTTTTAAACAGGTAGGGCTGATGTTGGGAAAGGGAACATTTAACCTAAAACCAGTTTGAAATGTGCCTAATTTGGTGCGTAAAACCAACCGGCTATGGGAAGCAAATTTAAAAAATGGGGTGGGACCCAGTTTTTTAATGACTGGTTTGGAGAAGTGATTTATATTTAAGCTTTCGTATTTGTTTTTGAAATGTAGTTTTGCTTTTGTGTGTGTGTGTGTGTGTGTGTGTGCGTGCGCACGCGCGCTACTTTCTCTCCCTGTGGCTCTTTATATATATTTAGCTTGTTGTTCAGGTCTGCTGCTTTGTGCGGGTTCTTTACGATTTATTTTCTGCTCTTGTTACTTGAGTCCTCAGTTCTTAGTTTTAGTTAGTGGTGACTTTGCAGTTGCATTTATTGTGTTCTTCATGTCACATCTCTAGTTATCTTTGTCTTTCAGTGTTTCCTTGTCTTTGTGTCGTGTTCAGTCTTCTTGTCATACTTATTTAGTGTGTGTGCATTCTGGTCTGTTTCTGCTTCCCTTAGTTGCTTCCTGTCTTTAATTTTAAAGGCTCAGTTTTACTTCCTGTCTCTGCCCTCTCTTATTCCCTTATCGCATGTGTTTTGTTCCCCACCTGTTTCCTCTCCACTTTTGTGTATATATTGTCTCTGTCTTCCTTTGTCTGTTCTCTTGTCATCCTCTTTGTTTTGTGTCCTCATAGCAGAGTACTCCCTGTATTAGTATTTCAAATGATTTCCAATCTTGGATTCCCTATGCTTTTTATAAGAATATTCCAAGTGACTTTTCATATTTTTGGATACCCTGGTTTGCTCTCTGTTTTTTTGCTAGACTTTGGATTTTGTATACCCAAGACTAATCAGCATTAAAAGCTCACTTTTTGTTTACTTCTGTCTGCCTAGGAGTCCTGCATTTGGCTCCTCAAAACTAATTCACCTTCCACACAGCCGGTCCTCACGTTCCCAGCTTACAATATTCAGAGTTGCTTCACGGCCACCACTCCAACCTCCAAATGTGTGTTTTATCACTCTCGAATATCTTAAAAAGTCTTGGTTTCCAGTGTGTTTTAAAGGTACTGATGCAAAAGGACACCTTGTGCACACCTCTGTAATCCCAACCACCTCTGTTGTGTCCAATGTGGCTGGTGTTGATAGCATGCCTAATTAATCATGATTATGAACAAGTTACAGTAACCTGTGATTAACAATTGGACACATTGAGTAACAATGTAAGCAGGCTGCTTGGGGTCAGCGCATGAAATGGGACACAGCTGTCATATGAATACAGACAATTTAAAAAAGACATCTTCTACATATTTTGTCCAGGAGGTGAAGACGAGATTTCAGTCAAGTCTGGACACGGACAGTCACTCCTCCTCAGTCTTCCCTTTAGCCATTGCCAATCCGTTAATTACAGCAGCGACCGCAGGGACTAATGATCATGTTCCACAGGGTGGTAATGACACAATTATAACTGCGAGGATATCAGTCATCTCCAATTAGCTCATTCAGTGTCCTTGGCCTTTCAGACACACACACATGGGCACGCATGCACACACACACGTACACACATGGGCACGCATGCACACACACACTAGTGAATAAGACAAAAACTCAAATGACTTAATGTCATTGAACTAAATGACTGCCTTGCACAAGTTTCAGAGCTTTTTTAAAGACATAAATTAGTACCCAGTGCTGCATCCTGTGAATGCACAACTGTGTTTTAAAAAAAAAATCAAATCATAAATGAGTCTGTTTTTTTTTGAGGAGATAAGATGGGTTGTATGCCAAGACTCTAAATTTGTCCCGAAGTTCAGCTTTGTTCAGGAATTGATTTTATCTGCCAGAGTACACTACGCGTCAAGGATTTTCCCTTGGAGTAGTGATTTTCTGCTCGGCTCCACAAAGCGCGACACCTCAGAGTGGTTTATGACCCGAATGTTCTGCCAGGCTGCCTTACATTCACACCATATTTAACGGCTGACAATTAAAGCCGCCAACAACCTTTCGTTGTAACTGTCACAGCACTAATTTAATGCTCCAATGCAGCCAAGATGAGCTGTGACAGTATATGGAAGTGAGGATGATGCCACACACACATCATTTCTATAGAGCAAAGGCATACGCAGAGATGAAGGGCAGCTGATAACACTGAAAGTTGTTTCGGGCTTGATGGAACACTAGTGCACATTTTAAAAGGTGATTTCCAAATGCATACTATAATCAGAAAAAAGAATTTTATCAGGTTTCTCTTCGGGTTAACACTTTTCTGATATCTAATATTGGCAGTAGCTGGAGATATATAATGCCAATTTTTTTAAGGGACTTGCTTGAGGTAATTGGGGCATGACTGACATTTCTACTGTACCTGTCAGTCAAGCAAAACATATCACACAACAGCTTTGTCAGTCTTTTAATAGATTTGATATGGGTTTGTTTTAATTACTTTGGTACCTTGGTTATCATAGAAATTCTGATGAACCCAGACTGTCCTCCCCAGGAAACAAGCCCCATAGAGTGCTGCACAAGTCTTGAGCTGACCCATTATTGGTTTATATTTTGCTAGGAAAATGGGAAATAGATTCAGGGATGTATTGAAATGTGCAGACATACATGGAAATGCAGTATATGAGGAACAAACAGATTTCTGTGTAATACTAATGAGCTCTAAATATTTGGTATGACCACCTGTATCCTTCAACACAGCCTGAGCTGTTTTGTGCAAGCTTTATTATATTTTATTTAAGTAGTCTTCAGAAATATTTCTCCAGGTTTCTGCAAGGTAAACTGAAGGGGCAGATTCTTCTCTCAGGTCCTGTGTCAGGTCTTTGCTGGATTTTTTTTCCTATTTCTTAAGAACATGATGTTCAGATGCTGTTTATCTACAAGTGTTTTAGGCCTGCCGCTTCTTCCTTTGTCCTCTACTCGCCCACTTTCCTCAAACGTTTTTAAAAATGTATTTATTTTTATTATTTTACCTTTATTTAACCAGGAATAAAACACACTGAGATTAAAAATCTCCTTTTCAAGTGTGTTTTTAAGCATAGTCTGCTGAGCGACGCCAAGTTTCAGCTTGTTGGTGCTAAAATGCTATTTTATGCCTGTCAAACGGTGTTATCTTTGGCATTTTTTGTAGATTCAACTAAAGAAATGGGAACAAATTATGTGTTGTTGTGACAGGCTGCTAGTAACAAAGTGGTTTAATATATAATTAAAAATTGGTCCTTTACTAAGTTGTCTGTTATCTGTAGATATAACACTGGTGCAGCCCTTGAGTCCCTTTTATGCCTGAATGATTCAGAGGTCAGGCCTAACAAAAAAAGAAAGAAAACCTGGTCAGGAACAAGGACTGGACTGAAAATGAGTGAAAATGCAGCCAAAGAAAAAGTCTTTAGAAAGCCTGGAGTACTATTACTCATGACCACTTTAAAAAAAATTACAAGAAAGTCTGGCTCATTGCACACAAAAGATGAAGAAATGAGGGGAGCCTTAAGACCTTTGCACTGTACTGTATCTTGTTTGTATAAGCTGATATTATGGCCTACAGTTGCCTTATGACTTTGACCTACTATGACTCTGCACTTTCAGCCTTTCAGGCATTCATTCAGTGGTGTAAAAGGATGTATTTAAACCCAAATTATTCTTTCTCCAGCCTGTTTTATGTGCTCCATGTGTCTATTCTCATTAGCAGCATTGTTGTCCTATTCTCTATGTTCATTTGTTGTATGGTATCTCGGTGGTGTCAGTGTGCGACTATGTCTGCTGTATCTCTTCACTTCTAAATGCCTGGTATGATTTTTGGTGTCAACAGCACCAAGTGCAAGAAATTGTGTGGCACTCAACTGAGCCAAGCTTCAAAGGGGTTTTCAACAGTTTCGTAGCAACAGTGGGAGCCTCATCTAGTGGTTCCCCAAAAATATCTGCCAAGTGCTCCGAGCTATAATACAGATGCTCAAAGTACAAAGGGCCTCGGCTCTGAGCACCTGAAACCCAAAGCATGTCAACTCAGGCTGTCTTTGAGGAGTGTAGTTTAGCTGAAGTGCAGCAGTTCAGGCTGCCGACACAACGAGGGAAGAGTTCATCGATTTATTCAAGGTTAACATGATCAAAGCTCAGGCAGGGTTATCATTTATAATTCAGCCAAATTCTGGTTTCCTTCTGTTGTGTAGCACACGTTTCAGTGGCTAATGGAGTCCAGAAAGAAACAGGTGTAGGGGCGGGGAGATGATCATCTGCTATTACTTAGTTGAAACAAAAGTTGACCGTCTCGGGTGGCTCACAGTTACTGCTGCTTGCCCAGAACATCACACCTTAGATTACAGGTTTAAAACTGAGAGCTGGAAGGCAACTCTGGGACCATAGCAGAGTTGTGGGTGTGTGTATGTGTGCTGCTTTCTGATAAGGTTCCATCTGCCTTAATTTGTTTAATAGGTGGTTACAGTCCAGTGCTTTATTATCAGTGTTAAACATTAACCTCTGGGTTGCTGAGCTGTGAAAAATTAATTTGTCTGGCGGTCACCTGCTTTTGGCAAAAAGCATCCAAAGCACAAGTGATTTATGAACAACTAATTAACATATGCAGAAAGTAAAACATTTAATGAATACAATGCACATTAACTGGAGCTTGTTTAATACATTGCTTTAAACTTTAAATGTGTTACCCTTAATTAGAAAATTGCTGACTTTCAGTTTTGGAGTTCTAAAGTTCTTAATGAGCCAATGAAAGTGGAAAACGTGAAAGGCAGAAGCAACAGATCTAAAGTGTTTGGAGACTTTTGTCTTTTTTTCTTTAATTAATATTGCTACTCAAATCATGTCAAATCATTTTGAAGCAAGTGATCTAGTGGTGTTAATATATATATATATATAACTTTGCGCTTCTATTCTTGGAATTAGCCGTTTTCCGCCTATGACTGTGATCATGCATTTCTGCAGTTTCAGCTGACCTAACAGAACATGTGAGAGCATCAAAAATCCCCAGATGTTCTTCCTATATTTATCACCACAGGGCTAATCAAGGGAGTGATGCTCATGTTCAGTCTTCAGCTTCTTTTGTTGTTTTTGCGGCAAATCAAAAATGACGTGTGTAAAGGCAGAAGTTGTGCGTGAAAGGCCAGGTGTCAAGGTGAGTGTTTAAATGTTTATTGGCACACTTTCTCCCAAAGCTTTCATTCCTAAAGCCAAGAGGTGGCTGCACTGAAAGGCTGCGGGCGAATAAAGAGAGCTGGTGGAGTTTTGCTCTGACCTTCATCTGGTGAACGTCCTGCAGTGAGCAGAGAAGAACTCCCCAATGACAAGTGTGTAACTCTTCTGATGGATGACATACACACTAAGCTAATGGACAGACACACAAATGTGGCACGCACATTGGTAGAGCATTTTCGAACTAGTTCAGTCATAAAATACGGAATTGTTATTTATTTGTGTTCAGCGCAAACGTTCATTCCGTCACTCCTCATTTGTCAAACTTCTAGTATAGCAGACTCAGCGACTCACGTCTGTCTTACTACATTAATGGCGCTAAATTAGGAAGTTGACTGAATGAATGAATCGTAAGAATTGGATGTAATGAATTTTACAAAAGATATTTATTTAATTATCCTATGTAGACTTTGTGCAAAATGCGATACCTTTTATTGTGTGTTGGGTCTGAACAGTGATAAACCAGCTACATGACTGGCCACTGTGTGCAGCATATCCAGTATGTAGCCAGACAATAAATGGCAACAATAAACAGAAATAAATAAGGGAAAATAAGACTGTCTGGCTCAGCTTATTTACTGAGTATCTTCAACTGAAACAGTTTTCATCATATAACAAACCATGAGATTATTTATTTGAGCCGTGTCTCCGAAAAACAGAGAAATTGCATTCCCACACATTCAAACTACATCCTCCAACATTCAGCTTATCATTTGTTATCAGCATATCTTTTTCCATTTATGAAAGAGCTGTGACCTGTCCATTTACGATAGGTTTGCAGCCTAACCAAGGAGGTTAGGAGCAAGTTTTTCTCTTTTGTTTTGGAGACAGGGTTGTTTATTTCCCCCCTGGAGTGCCTTGCTTACACTGGCAGAGATGAATTACTATAATGCTAAACGGAAAATGTCTAACGGAAAACTTGGAGCAGGTGAACGAGCATGAGAGCAGCTGAATGACTGGATAAATGATTTCTGGCTTATTCAGATGTAAGATTATTCAGCGAGTCACACGGTGGACAAGGTGTCCTGTGCTTGAGTTGTTGATTTCATTAAGAACAGTAATGATGTGATAATGCCTTATCCTGTCAGATTCCAGCAGCAGGATGTTGCTGCCCTCCATTAACATAATGACAGGGCACATTATATTGTAAAGGCATATGGTGTCCATCTGATTGGCTGAGCTTAGGGTCAGCGATCAGGTTGGCACAATGAATAATGGGCTGAGAGGTTTCTGCTGCATGTTGCCTTTGATGAAAAGCGTTGCCATACGTAGCACATAATTAACGTCGCAGCTTGTAAACATGCATTAAAGCACAACATTGTCGATTGTTTTCTGAGATTTTCTGTTTTCATTTCTCTAAGGTCATGTGAGGAAAACACTATATCACATGATCCACCAGACAAGGTGTGGGTTTCCACTTTGGACCCTCGGCTCTTTTCCGAGGGCATCGTCTCTTTGTGGCTGTCCCAAAGTGCTTTAATGGTAACACTGTCCAGAAACCAGTGTGTCTAAATTTGCCTTACGTCTGCAAGAAAACACGGACAGCACTCATTAAGGCTGATTACAACACTGGATAATGTCAGCATAACAACTGGGAGTTGAAATTTTGCAGATTTTTAGCACTGCCTCTTTTTAAATCTCCTCTGTCTACCTTTGTACTTCCTCATTCAATGAAACATTAATAAATGCAACTCAGTGACCCTTTGTTCTTGTTGGGTTTTTTGTTTTTGCGCGCAAGCACGCATCTCAAATAAGTGTCCTCAGGTGCAGACTGTGGTTGCGTTTAGGGGTCATCACAACAGGTGGTTACTGGATTCAGTGTTTTTCCAGAATGCACAAAACGCCAGCCAGAATATTTATTGGTGGCACTGAAGCCGAGTGGTTAACGGCTCCCAGAGAGTAAGCTATTTCCAAAATAGAGCAAAAAAAGATTGGATATGCAGTGCGTTATTAACAGTCAGACAGAGTCTATTTTGTCTGTAGACATTAAATTTTGTCACAGACAGGCCTCGCTTTACCTTGCTGAAGATTTTTAATCTCCTGTGAAATGGAAACAAAACTTTGCCTTCCTGAAGTCTCTGCTTTATAGACTGAGATATGCTGTTCAGTGCAGCGGCTGCAAAATTGCTCCCAATTTAATGTTCAGAAGAAAACCAAATAATGTCTGTGGTTGTGATTGGCAGAAGGTTAAACAGGCTCTTATCTGCAGGCACAGGATATATAATCACACAGTGATGCTTGCACCACACCGCCCCACCTGAGAGGCTGTTCTGTCTGCAAAGCCTTCTGCAAGGGTAGCTATCAGGCCATTAATCACAGCGCTGTAGCTGCCGCCTGGCTGTTAATGCATGTGTTCACTAACGGCTTCCATCAGACCAGAGCTGGATCGGTTCAAGGTTCACTCGCATTGCTTAACCCCCCACCCCCGTTCTTTTCACCCAGCTATTATTAAAGGGAACATGCATCTTATATATGGGCAAAATGTCAGGGGCAACATTTACATATACGGGCCATTCTGTTTCTTAACAGTAATTTGGTTTTGAGTCAATGAATTTCTATAAACCTTATGACCATTTACATCATGAGTATGATGTGATGGGTAGTTATTACGATACATTAACCTTGCTGCAGTTTTGGGGTAAATTACGGACTGGTTCAAATGGCTTGTGACATAATATTGAATCCACTGGTTATATGATTTGATTTTTATTTAATTTTTTAAAGAGCACAGTGTGAGGTCAAAGCCATTCTAAACCTCTACAGCAATGGCGCAAAGTTTTGAGAAAGACTCGACATCCAACTTACAAGTAAACAGCCTCCAGGAATGTCTGACACGCCGACTTTGGTTATCTCGTTTCCTGAAGGTCCCTGCACAGTGACATATACTGACTGGCCACTTCATTAGGTACACCTTGTTTAGTAACCCGCTTGGACTCCTTTTTGTCCTTGGACCTGCTTTAATTCTTCTTGGTATAGATTCAACAAGAAACATTGCTCAGAGATTTGGTTCCATTTTGACATGATAGCATCACAAAGTCGCTGCAGATTTGTCAGCTGCACATCCATGACTTTAGTGAGCAAACATGTTTAGTTTGCAAACTAAAAGATGCCTCCAACAACTAAAAAGGCACCATCCCTTAGCTTAAGGTATGGAAGCCTGATAAAATACAGCTTTCAGTCCTACAACAAATTAACTTTGCACAGCCAAAACTACTAAGAAAACCATTTTCTTCAGGGATGCTGTGTACTGTATTATCAAAAATATGTAACACATGTAAACATCAGGTTATTCAAACATAACCTGCCTGGGAAAAATAAATCAAGAGGGAATATATTAGTGTCTCAATTTAAAATCATTAAACATACTGCATCAGTAACTGAACACAGATATCAGGTATTTATGTCTTTGAGAGTTGAATTAGATCAATTAGAAAGCACAAATTATCACTTAATTGTATTTTCAGGTCTAATTAGAGTCATTGAGAGCTGCTCACTGTTTCACCCCTTGAGAGCTCCTGTAGATGTAAACACTACATACACACACACACACACACACACACACACAGGGGGCACCACCAGTGCACGTGGCAACACTGCTGCTTTCTTTTTAGACTCTTAATAACTGATGAACTACTGAAGCCCCCCCAGCTTCTTTGAAATACATTAGTCAGTCACAACAGCGTAACAGGGGTTGAAATTTAGAATAATCTCACCCTGAAAATTCTATATTTGAAAAATTTATGCTGGCTTTGAGTTGTAATTATTCCACGCTGTGCCAAACAGCTTGAAAATGTCCACATGTCTCCAAAACAGCTTTTATGATAACAAAATGTTGGATTTGTAACACTCTGTGTTCCACTTTACTGGTTTACATGTTGAGCATCACTTCATCATGTCTCAAATATCTGTTCCAAAGAGCCAAAATCATCTGCACTCAATCCTGTTATTTGTCCAGCCTGCCAGAAATTTGCACTAAATGTGACCTTTATAAATATCAAATCACATAAATAGCCCTTATTCAAACACAAATTATACTCCAAAATTATGGCCACAAATTTTTAAAATTGTTTTTATTCAGAAGTGACACATAGAAAAACAACTCTAAAATTCCCTTTACATCTCACATACAAATAATACAAAACAGGTTCATTTAATGACAAATAGCTTGGAAAATGCCATAAAGAGGTCATTCATAGGTACTAGGGCAGTCCATAATGACTTGGATACTAACTCTAGAAATGACTTCATATAAAGGGATGGATCCTGTATCTTTACGAGGTCGGAGCAGCTCATTTCCAAAAGGAGGACAGGAAAATGAGACTCTAAAGTCGCTTCTTTTGGGTTTGCGATGCATAGAGCTTTAATAATTCAGTAAACACAGAACTTCTTACATATGCATGAATATTTATAAATTCTAGATCAAGTAGGGAAGTAGTCCATAAGAGCGTTTTTAGTGTTTGACCTGACGCAAGTTCTGTGCAGTGAGGAAAATGATGACATAACCTCTAGCAGCTCCGGGGCACTTTGTCATCAAAAAACCTCATATGTGTTTCTTAGAGCTGCCTGCAATCTATGCTGGTGGATCCTAAAGCGGGCCCACATTATACTGTCTGCTGGAGCTCAGAGTGAAGAAGCACATTGAATGCAACGCAAGTTAGCTCCATCCATCATTTACTGAGAGATCTAAAATGAACAAACAAGCATAAACCACACTAACAGAAAACTCTTTTTTTTTGTTATATTCTAATTAACAAAACTCATGAACACATTCAGTGGCAGACTAAATAAACTGAGTTATACGTTATATTCAAGTGTCATTCCTGTTTCTCCTCGAAATCACATTCCTGAAATCTGGTACAAAAGTCGTTTCAAGTTTCAGGGACTTTAGTAAAAGATCTTGCATAAAAAAAAACAGAAATGAGTGTAAGTATCCATTTTTGAGGTAGAGCTAGGCAGACATAAAACCTATTTATCCCACCCAAGTCTGGGTGTGACATATCATCTCAGAATGGTTTAGATCACAGTCCAGTGTTTAATCCAAAGGTTCTTAGATTAAACATTCAAGCACATTACTTTGTAAGACTAGAAACGATTTTAGGCTAAGATTTGTGAAGAAAATTGTCCAGCACCTTTTCCTGAAGAGGATGATGTCCAATTTTACCCAGCAAGCTGGTGAGTGGAAATCACCTCCTGAGTTTGCGCCTAAGCTTTGCTGGAGCAAAGCTGATGACGGGCTCTCATTCAAGTTAACTCAGTAATACTGCAACATAAGACAAAGACACTTCACAAATTCCACTCAGAGGTATTCACAGAGTATCTGAACTGTAAAAATCACACACTGAGGTATCTGAATGGGTGATGACAGCAAAGGTGTGCCCTGCTAAAGCCCCGTGTGGCACTTAAGATGGGACCTTCATTTTAAAGGTTAGTTCTACTAGTCACGATAATCAAGTCCGCTGCTGGTTCATTAACTGCAGGCCTTTAAGTTTATCTTCCTGTCTTAGTGTTATTCCATCTGATCTTAAACAACTTAAGATACCATATTAGCAGACCTGTAAAGTACAAATAAATGGGGTAACATCATGACTACCTACGAAGTTTGGCAAAGGTCCTAAAAGGCAGTGGCCATTTCTTCCATCAGTGATAATTAAAAGGCACATATTCATAAAAGGCAGTTCACAGTCACTCACACACAGATGTTATTGCGTCGATGCCACTCTGAGTAGCAATTCCTTAAAGAAGTGATACACAGTGTTTTGTGGCAGGTGCTGCAATAGATTGGAGACTTCCTTTTGCAGACCACACACGCTCTCCTGCCAATGGTGCCTCTATATCTGGGGGCCACGTGGCTCATTTGCTCAACAAAGTATGCGGGCAGGTGACCTAACCCTAAAGAATCAGAGGCTTTAGCAGGTGACACGTTGGTGGACAGAGGAAGATGCGAGCCAGCAGACGAGTTAATGTGCAATGGAGCTGAGGTAGGAGGTACGTCAGATGAAGAGCACTGGCCCGCTTTGGGTGGAGAGGCAGGAGGCACTGGGGCTGAAGAAGCAGGTGGGACTTTAAATGGAGAATCAAGAGTCAGTTTGAAAGGAGAGGCAGGCAACATATAATTATGCGGAGTCGAGCGGCTCGGACCAGAACCGATCTCGGCCAGGGACAAAATGAGCTGTTCTCTGAAGCTCTTCTGCGTGAGCATAGGCCGACTCTGCAGTTTGCACATTTCTTTGTGGAGGATGAAGGCGTTCACCGCGGCTATGTCCACAAAGTGATAAAACAGAGTCTTGTACCATTTGTGGGTTTTGTGAAGGACGTTGTAGTAGCCAATGAGTGCGTCTGACAAGTCAACGCCCCCCATGTAACGGTTGTAATCTTTGATACAGCCTGGAACAGGCACGTGCCTCACTGTCCACTGCCCATCTGCATTTTTCACTTTGCGCTTTGCTACGTCGTGGCTGAATGCTTTATGCATAGAGGAACACATCGTTACCTCACGGGTGTCAAACCATCTAACAAACAACAACTCCCCTTTTCTTATCCACTGAATTGTGCCCCTTGGTGTTTTCTGTGGCACGTTATCCCTGTTAGTTTTGGGGAAACCAGCTACATTTGAACGAACTGTGCCACACGCCCAGATTTTTCTCTTGAGGAGATCAAGGAATAAAGTAGGACTTGTGTAATAGTTATCTACATAGAGCTTGTATCCACTACCTAGAAACGGGATGTTCAGGAGTCGCATGACAGCATCATAGCCCGCCCCCTTCCCACTGGGTTCACTTTCTCTACCACCATACACATAAAAGTTAAGGGTGTAGCCGCATATCGAATCTGCCAACACAAAAAGCTTAAACCCCCATTTTGTTGGCTTATTTCTGATGTACTGCTTCAGGCCAATCCTTGCTTTGCTCGCCACCATTCGCTCATCTATAGAGATATGCTGGTGGGGGTGAAAGAATGTGCAGCAGGCCTCCAAAATCTGCTTGTATAGCGGCTTTATCTTGCAAAGTTTGTCATACCCAGGAGTCCCCTTCTTTTGGTCATTGACCGCTTCAACAGCAGGATCATTCATGTGCAGACTGCGGGAAATGTTGAGGAAGCGTCTGCAAGGCATCACGGAGGCAGGAAATGGCAGGCGAAAGAGCTCAGATCCTCTCCAGTACTCCCTCAGAGTTTTTAGTGGTACAATACCCATATAAATGACAAGGCAGATGAAGGAGTACATATCCGCTGTTGAGACTGGGACCCACTTTTCCTTTTGGGCTTGGTGTTTTATTTTTCCATATGCGTTGGTGTTTTTCACCAGCGTATCAATTACTGTGGCAGAGAAGAACAGCTGGAACAGCTCAAGGGGCGTGTAATGCGCTGTTCGGTTCAGCTGTGGCCCAGCATCCCTCGCAGGTCTGAACCGTGGCTGAGGAGGTTCAACATCTTCCTCGTCAACATGACGCCACCTGTCTTCATCGTCTGCTTCACCCCCGTTCGCGTCCACATGCTGACTTTTTTTCGCTTGCTGCTTCCCTCTCAGAGTGTTCTTACGTGGAGTGGAGTGTGTATTGCGAGGGCAGGCGGAGGGGTCTTTTTTGGGCGTAGATGCACAACGGCTCTTCTTTCGGAGGGGACTCCGTTCCCACTTTTTGGGTGTAGATTTCAGGGGTGACGATGCAGTTGAAGCACATACAGGGGAGCATCGCCTCTTTGAAGCTCTTCTCCTCCTTGGCCTCATATCCAAGTCTTCATCTGAACTGGATTCATCAGTGACGTCTTCCCTATAGTTAAAGCAGACAGACAAGGGTCAGTTAAATAGGGGGTAATACTTCTTTTCTCTTGATAGAATAGTTACTTGTAACCTCACCCTGCTCTTCTAGCAAGTCTGAGTGAAACGGTGAATAAAGTGGTCATTATCCTGACTAAAGTAATATCAGTGCTATTCATTTAAGTGCTACCACTTCAATATTTATATTATAAAACTTGTGAGAACATAATAATATTAATCCCACTGGAACTGGGAGGCCTGATATTACAAGTACTGCAGTGGAGTGGCTTAAGAAAATTATATGTTGATGAAACATGGCGGTGCGGTGGTTAGCGGGGCTGCCTTTCTGTGTGGAGCTTTCATGTGACCTTTTATGCCATTTATTCTATTACCTTCTTTTATTATTAATTAATATTATTCAAAATACTTTATTGATCCCAGAGGGAAATTACTGATTATTAAAAATTTACAATTAAAATGATGATGATAATGATGATTATTATTATTATAATCAATAAATCAGGTTAAAATTTAAAATTAAATAGGCAGTTTAAAAAAAAAGGAGGGGGGGGGGCGTATCTGATGCACAGTGCACCCACCCCCACCGCCCTCTCCCCTGGACCACTTTGTTTTGTAAAACCTAAGGCCGCCCCTGCGGGTCCCGCATATAACAATGAGCTGCTGTGGTCTACACTGGCAGCCGTGGGTGCACACAACATAAAGATGCGGTACTAGTGGTGCACAAAAGACGCTTTTACAGCGAACATCCTGCAACGCACAATAGGCGTGATATCCGTTTAGCCTTTAGGGGATTTCTGCAGATTGGCCCACCCGTGTCAATTGAAGCAAGGACAAAGGGCAGCGTGCACGGACAGGCGCAACGCTGCAGTCAGCTGGCGCTGTTTAGCACTTTAGTTCCCCCGTGTTTGCCTCTGTGGATGCAGGTGCAGTTTTGTTGCACTGAAGCCAGCTCGCAGTTTTCGGTACTCACTTATTTGATCCTCGGGCATGCCTGCTTGGAATGTAGTCCTCGTCGAGACTGCAGTCGCTGTACTCGCTCTCAGACTCCGACTCTGAGGAGAGTGCTGCCAGCTCACTGTCAGAGTCTGAAAGAAACATCGCTTTTCAGTCTTTTCCTTCTGAAGAAAGTTTTAGCAGTGAGTTCCCTTCCCCGGAGGGTCCTTCCACTCCCCATTCGCCCTACTCAACACACACACTCTGATTGATACATGCACGCACACACACATTGTTCACTTTACGCGGGGCCGCTGGTTCCACAGGATGTCCCACCCATAGACAGATGCTTACCACATATAACGAACCAGCTCCATTGGCTCCCATCATGAAACCCTCCTGGGATTGGCTGGAGAAACCTAATGAACTGTAGGTCGCTGTGATGGGGAGGGGGATCTAATCCTACAGCAACAACTTTCATTTTCTTTAATTTCCCTGACGGATCCCTCCCAAAGGGATTAATAAAGTTAATCTAATCTAATCTAATCTAATTTAATCTAATCTAATCTAACAACTGATGAACAGATGCACTTTGTTTTAACTGTAACTTCCTTTCAGTTAGTTAATGAGGACGTTGTTCAGGTTTGAAATGATGAAGTGTGGGATTAACTGAGGAATAAAAACTTATCTGCAGTTGTAAGCGGATGTTGTTTTGTTTCTACGGGAAAAAAAATTAAATCAAAAAGAATTCTGCAGATAGAGTTTTATTTCTTAAATCCACACAAACAAGCCATGATGAAATAAAGTTACCTACCATCACATTAAATGTCAGTTATATCACATTTTCCTCACTGACAGATAAGAGTTGGAGATTCAAGAGTGAGAAGGATTGTGTTAAATTCACCCACACTGTATTTCATTTAAGTGTGGTCCAGAATTAACATCTGAAATACTGTTTTTAAAATAATAAACGATTTTGAATCTAGCTTCACCTCGATGATTTAATGTGCTGCTTTTGCATCATGTTATGATCAATCATAACGCCCTTTCCTGATGTTCACTCGGCATATATATAATACTGGCCATATATATGAAGGCTTGGTTATTACTAATCCCTTATTTTTTTTGAATAAGTAATTTAATAATGTAATTTCTAATAGCACTTTCATAGACATCATAGTGGGTGGCACTGTGGTGTAAATGTGGATTTTTACTTAATCTGTGAGACCCCACAAACCATTTTGCTGCACCACAACTGAAACCAGGCACCCCCTGGTACTCCTCTCATCCCTTCATCCACAGGATCAGGAAGTTTATCAGCGTTGCGCAGATATCTGTACACAGAAAGAAATAGAGGTACGAGAATGGACCTAAAAAGGTACAAAGCTTTGTCGCTCCAGCTGTACCCTAGTGGAGTACAACATTGTACCTCTGAGCCTAGAAATTTTGATTTTTGTACCTCTGAAAGTCCAAGGTAAATCACCCCAAGGTTACAAAAATCAAAATTCCTAGACTCAGAGGTACAATGTTGTACTCCACTAGGGTACAGCTGGAGCGACAAAGCTATGTACCTTTTTAGGTCCATTCTCGTACCTCTATTTCTTTGTGTGTAGTCTGTGCTGGTAGGTTTAGCTTGCTTTTCTGTATGAGTCATTATGATTTGACTTTCTTATAAATGCAGCTCCGTGAACAAATGAAAATATGCCCATTGTTCCCGTTAACGTGATTATCATTCTAAGTGAGGCATGCTGTTGATGCTCTGTTCGGAATTAATTTATTGACCATAAGCCACACATCGAGGATCATCATTCAGAAGCCCACATTGCTTTAATCTTGTGTGATACAATCATCATCTATCAGATACAATTTCTTTCTTGTGCTAGTGAACATTTGTTTATTATTTGTGTTTTCTTTTTTTTTAATCACCTCACAGAGTGCAAAGCATGGTGGGTAAGTCTTTGATATGTGAATTTAGCAGCCTTACTATTATCTGAGACAGCCGATTTGTCAGCTGCGTGGGCAGGGCGACTTACACTAATGTGTTTGGAAGTGCAGGGATCTCATAATCATCTCTGTTATTTGCTGTGGGTCTGGCCGGCCAGCTACAGTGTGACCTTGCTTCACCTTTCCCATTAAAACTCAAACAGTGGTAAGGACACCGAATACACTCCCACTTGCTCTTCAAAGCAAGGATCTCGAAGCAGTGCGGAAGGGGGCTGAATGACGAAGCCCAAGTGTTGAGGTTTAGAAGGTTATGGTTTTGTCTGCCTCCTTCACAAACTTTTTAGCAACAAAAGATTTAAATCACTTTTGAGAAGGATATTTTAGTTCTTAATAGAGTAGTTTGTATTTATTTAATCAAAGGTGATGAATGAACCTGGAAGTTTCATGTCTGGTAAATATTTTTGCCAATATTGTCATTACAGAGTACACAAAAATGTGTAAGTGGTAAGTGCTTGTAAAACCTAGTCAGGCTTTCTGTTTACAGCCAGAGTCATGAACAGGTCATGAATTATTCAGTCTGTCATAGCTGTGAGTTCAGATTCTGTTTAAAGGTCCCATTTTAGTCACATTTGTGCCTTCTGTGAATTTGTTTTTCATTGCACCATGTCCCAAGATACTGCAGGTTGTGTGCCGTCATTTATTTATATCAAATACTTGGAGGTTCTGCCGTGTGGCGGGTTAGCAGGTGGTGCAATTCCTGCCAGGTGCAAACACCTGCATCATAAATGAATCTAGAATTTGGATGGAAATGTCTCAAAACAAACTCACTTACACTTCTTACGCTTAGCTACGCTTACGCAAGGGTAGCTTTTAATAGCTTTTAGATTATCACGCATTTAACAAATTGGTACTTTTAGATATTTTCATAGCAAGGCGGCACACTTGATTTTCACCTTTTCTTACACATTGTGCTAGAATGTTGTTCCCAGAAATCCCAGCAAGTGATGGTTAATCAGCCAAGAGGAAGTGTGAGGAAATGAGGAAAGCTGCTCTTAGGTGATATACTGTCATGCTGCACTGGTAAGTCGAGTGGTTGGTGATGTGTAGTCATACAATATATAATGCATTCTATCAGTTTCCATTAGGGGTGGAGAAATGCACGTCTGGAGGCCCCAGATTCACTATTTAATGTGTAATTGTTGCGTGCATCAGTAAAATGTTCCCAATTCATTGAAAATGTTAAACAGTGCTCCCTGCAGCAGAATAAGAGATGGATAGAGCCACAAGCCAGGCCTCCAAATGATACATATTATTGATGTCACTCTAGTGTGCTGCTCTCTAAGCCCTGCTGACAGGAGGTGGTGTTGGTGCGTGTCTGCGTGGGAGGAGCTGGTGATGGCGATGACACATGTCGCAAGTCTTCAGTGGGAGTCTTAGGGGGTGTTTGAGCTGCAGATACAACCTCCATTCATGTTTAATTGAGTAGTGAAGGAGAAAAGTGTTGTTCTGGTTATAGAAGTTCTGTGAGCAGAAGTCCTGCTCATTTGTTCCTTAAAGAAACATCTTTAAGGAACAAATGCACTGCCAGGTTTACAGAAGCTTGAGATTAAAGGCAGCAATACTCACACAGCTTCAACCTGTTGAAGGTAGCTGCAGAACCTATGGGGTTGCACTGGGTACTGGTGGGGGGGACCCTTAAGCCCATTGCCGGGTGGGGTCTTTGTGAACTGGGCTTGTTACAGATGTGAAGAATTTGCAGGCTGGGTCAGCGTCTTGGGTGATACGACATAAATTCCAGGGTCAAAGCTGAACATCGGCCACATGATATGATATCTGTTATTCCCTTTACAGATGAGTAGTGTTAATATTGTGGTTGAACTGACATTTATCTTCCTGAGACCCTGCTTCCACATGGGGACATTACATTTTGGCTTTGCTGCACCTTTTACGTCATTGTGCTTAATAGTATTTTATACTTTGTTAAGCCATGTTGTTTTTGTTGTGTTATGCTATAAAAAAAACCCCAGTGTCCACATCTGAGGACATCTTTTTTTCTCACAAAAGTATGTTCAATTCAATTCAATTTTATTTATACACTGCCAATCCGCAACGAACAGTCACCTCAAGGCGCTTTATATTTTAAGGTAAAGACCCTACAATTCTGCAGAGAAAACCCAAAGCTCAAAATGACCCCCTGTGACCTTTTAACAGGAAGAAACCTCCAGCAGAACCAGGCTGAGGGAGGGGCAGTCATCTGATATGTATTTTGTTACATGTAACAACCATGTAACAAAATACAACTTCCTCTTCAAAGAGGAAGCTTAGTTTATATACATATCAGGTCCATCTAATCACAAATATCTAGGAGCATTGCAATGCAGGAGCTCGTGTCTCAGGAGGATATATCTTTGAGTCATCCAGGAAGTTTATTACCTAAGTTAAGGGCAGCACCTTCTCCCACCCAAGGGAGAACCTTCGTACACTGAGAGGGTTTTTGGTTCCAACCTGGTCAGCTGGGGCCTTTCTGTTTAGAGTTTACATGTTCTCCATGTGCATGCGTGGGTTCTCTACAGGTACGCTGGCTTTCTCCCACAGTCCAAAGATACCAGAGACAAGCATGCTTGGTTAAATGGTGGGTAGGTGCTAATGTGAGTGATTTTCTGTCTCTCTGTAATAGACTGAAGACCTGTTCAGGATGTACGCCGGCTTCCACCCTATGTTAGCTGCGGCTGGCTCCAGCCTAAATTGGATAGCAGTTAATGAGATGGACAAGCACAAGAACATGCATGTCGGTGTAATTGTAAAGTGGCCATAGGCATGAATGTAATAGTGTGGATGTGTGTCTCTCTGTGGCCTGACATGGACTGGCAACCTGCCCAGGGTGTTTGCAGCTTCGTGCCAAAAAGGCTTCTAGTATAGGTTTCAACACTGCTCTTCTCTTGAGTAGACAAAAACAGAAAAAACAATCGATAAAAATACAACAAAAATAAAGTCTGAGTAAAGCTCAGACCTGCCAGACTTTGCTGCTACCTGTTGAAGCACACTTTCAGAAGAGGTTAAGAAAATGGCTGGATGAATTTACTTGGCTAGTTGTGATGATTGTGTATTGTGAAATTGTGATTGTAAGATTTAAAGAAATGAAAGTGATATTGTCACAGTGCTACTGTACATATTCACATAGGTAAGAGATGGTATATTGTCTGCTGACTACATCCTACCAGTAGTAATTAATTTTAAATGATGATGGTGAATAGTGGCAAAAGATCAGAAAACGATCATCTGGGTCATCATGGAGGACACTGAGCAAAGGCCTAATTTATCAAGATTGGAATACTTATAAAATAAAAAAGTTGGCTCATCTTCAGTTTCACTGGTGGTGTGGAACTTGAGAGAGCCAGATAGCAGTGTGGTTTCTTTTTAAGAGTAAAAGAAAAGGAAGAAAAGAAAAGGCATCAGAGTGATTGTGCTCTCATACTTTTCCTGAGCCCTGTGGAACAACTAAAAGCAACGTGCGCACAGGTTTTATAACAGTTTCCTCAGAGGAATTATATATTTAGGACATACTGTAATGCATATTGCATCAACGTGGAAGCCTTCTCTTATTTTCAACTGTAGGCTTGACTGAGTTTCATGATGATCACCCCATGACAAGTCTTTAAAACTTTCATGATCGTCAAGTTAGGTGACGTGCCTAAGAGAAAGAGATAAAGGGTTAAAAGAAATCTAGAAAGATAGCAGCAGCACAGATAAGGCGTGTTCTTTACCACCCATCATCTCTCAGCAGCACTCACAAGTGGTGGAAGAAAACAACTCCTTTGACACAGTACAAGGCCGATGTTTACTGTGATTGCCATAAAAACTAAAGGAGAATGAATGATTCAGACTACTGTGACAAAGTCTGCAGCATCTGCTGCACTCTGGGCTCCCAAGGATTTCTGCTCTCGCTGGTGCCTAGCCTTCTGCTCATCCATGCACCCATCTTTATTTTATTCTACCCTTTCTTTTTTTCATTTGCTCTCCATGTATCCAGGCTAATTCCCACACATCCTACTCTCGACGCTTTCTGTGCACACTCCTCATGTGCAGTATACCTCGGTCTTCCTATTATATCAGCCAAACCCCTGGTCTGTGTTCAACAAGTTAACCTCAATTTTCTTGCGTGTGGAGGTGTTGTGCTTTGAAGTTTTGTTTGAATCAGTGGTTCTCATCAACTGTGATCTCATTATTCTTTTGTTTCATTACTACTCTGATTTCAAAAGTACAGGTCAGTCAGAACCACGAAGAAGAAGGGCAAAAACTGCCCCTCTGCAGTGGGAGGGAGTCACTGTGGCTTTGTCCAATTTTTATAAACACACATACCAAAGACGGAAGAGCTTCACTTGGTTTCTTACCTGCACTAATGCTGTGAACCATATGTAGACCTGAAGCTTTCCTTTAATGCCTATTATGTATAAAAGATGCAGCTTCCAGGTCAGAAAAACTAAGCCAATGCCAAAGTGCCTGAAACCTGCATTCTATCTGAAGAGTACCAGCTGGTGATGCCTGTGGTTGCCAAAAAGGTGCGTCTGATTTGTAAATCTTGGTAATATTATGTTTCAAGAAGAAGGACCATCTGTGTTGTGCTTATTGGCTTATTGGCTTATGACTTGTGATTGACAAGTTGTTAGCCAATGAGCAAGTGGTTTCTCAGTCAGAAACTGTTTATTTTTTTCTCTAAACCAAGATGGCGAGGGCGAAAACTGTTCTCAATGCTTCAAAAGAGGATTTCAGAAACCAGTGGATGGCACTGTGGAAATGTCCACCTTTAATCTGTGTAAACTGCAGATAGCTGTCCATTACAAACCACAATACATACTGTATATTTATTGATATATTTATTAATAAATAAGTAACAATAAGATCAAAAACTTTGATGTTAGGTCATCTATTTTTTTGTAACAGTGACCTGACAGACACTGTTTTCTCCTGTTTGACTACCTTTTATAAATACAAATATGAAAAGATATCCATTTCCTGCCTTTACGGCTTACTTATTCTAATGTCAGCTCTGAAGAATGTGCGAATTTAACCAATTGTAACGGTGAAAAAATCTGCAAATCTAAATCAAATCAAACCCCTGACCCCAGCAAACTAATATCTTCTAAAATACAATAACCCTCAGTGGACATTTTGTTCCAGTTTTTTTCCCAAGCAGTTTTAAGGCACTGTTAGAACTCCAGACCATACTAACATTTCACCAGCAGGCAGACTGAATTTTTAACAGTTAACCTAGACCTCACAATTTTATCTTTTAAATGAACTAAAAATGTTCACATTTCACCTTTAGCCACAACAACACCAGAATTCTGGCAACTTTAACACTGATTTACATTTAGCCAGCAGGGACTTATCAAACGAATCACAGCAAACCAATATATCGTGGAGAGGCATCCACTTTGTGACCTCAACCTGATTATGGACTGTAATCAGTTTTTTTGAGCATGTAGTGAATTTCTCTGTGCTTCACCGACAAGATCAACCAGCATTTGATTCGCCGTGAACAGAGCAATTTGGAAAAATGTCACATTGCAGTGTGAGAGAAAGCACGACAGACGATAGAAGCATTTCAAAGGTAACAGCCATGGAGCTCATTAAATCTTCAAGGTGGCCACTTTTCTTATCAGTTTTCTCCTTTGAGCGAAACCCCCAGGCTCAAATGGCGTTTCGGTTCACGCCTTAAACTTACTGCATTCGCATCTACCAGATCTGAAGTGGTACCCTTCAACCCGTCCCCCTTCAGCCTGCTCCATTTGAACTAACATTGATAGGAACAGATCTGTGCAGAGAAGTAAATGAGGGTGATTAGGCTTGATAATGTAAACTGTGGCTGTAAGCGTGCCATGAGTTCTAATTGCACCCTGTGCTATACTTAGCTGTTTCTTTATGAGCTCAGTTTAATTAATGACAAAAATTGCATCTTTATATCCTTTAAAAGCTAAACGATACAAATGCTTTTTTTTCCTGTAAACAAATTGATGCCACTTTTTGTGTTCATTGAGTTATCATCATTATTACTTTGTGCAATGGTTATGTGACATTTTGCAAGTAGGCCTGTTCAGTGCTTACTCCCGATTTTATGCAGTGCATGCATATTTAGTATTTTTCCTCTGCAATATTTCAGGACTCTATTGTTAAAGTGTCTGTGAATATCATTTTCTACTGGAGGAAATTCGTTGAACAAAAATCCATTCACCGCAAGAGTGGTCAATGAATGCGCCGTTAACGGCTACGATTTCAGCCCTGGGGTATCATCAGAGCATTGTGAACAATGCAGCAATCACCCATGATCTAGTTATCCCAGCGAGACAGTTCTCACCAGAAAAATTACAGCACAAGTTGTTTGCCTAAATCCATAAAAGCACCTTTGTTGTTTTTTTCCTGATAAGCAATCTCTCGTGGTCCTCTGAAAAAAAATATTTTCTCAGGAAATAATTGGACTTCATGTTAATGGCCCAAGACATCTTTAGACATCTAAACTGGACACCTTTGAGACTAAACATCTCCAACCAACAGTCCGTTACGTTTATCCATGACCATAATGTCCCGTAAACGACTTTTGTATTCCAAAAGACACACAACACTGAAATGAATCTTTCTTTGTGTGGCTTTATGGATTGTTTTGTATAACACTGATTCTGTGTAAAATTGGTCATTCAAAGAAGATTGAGATGTGGTGTGTACGCTAGGCCACAGGTCTAAATCTTCTCTTGCTGAACCATACATTTGCAAATCAAGACAAATGCGCCTTGAGCCTTTTTGACAGCAAGCAAGAAAGGAAAAGCTTGTGCATTTTTTAACGGCCGCTTTTCCCGTTGAAACGTGGTTTCGCTGCATAATGAGACAACTGTTGGTTACTGTGTAACTGTAACTGCTGTTATCACAGGAGACCTGCTCCAAGCATGGTTATTTCTATAAAGCAATCAGAGGTAGGAAGACTAAATGTGTCAAGTGACAAGCTTTAATACCTTTACAACATCTTACTAACACGTGTGTCACTTTGAATACTTCATAGACACATTCAGGTATCTGGTAGTCGTCTTATCTGCACAAGACACACGTACTACCAGTGACTATAAGTGGGGTCAGAAAAAAATGGTCCATCTTTGGATGGGATTACATCGTCCTCAACACCTGTCAGTATGTTAATATTCCAGCTCTGTACTCAGTCATTGCATTAAACTCAACTACCTGCAAATATTTTTTAAATGCATCTTGCATGATTATGACAGGCAGGCTGTCTTACATCTTTGTAGTTCACACTGCAGTTGTCTGACTGAGTTGTCTAGAACACAAACTGTAATATAGCCCGTGTCATAAATTAATCAAAAATGTGTGCATAAAACTATAGTTCAATCTGATTAGTCCAAATTAAATCGAGGCTCAAGCAATCGCATGAAAATTAGAGCCTGCGATCCTTTTTGCAGAATATAAATAGAGTGCCATTGTTTGAAGGGAACAGATGGGTCCCTTTTGGCTTGACCTCTCCAAGCCACGAAAGAAGCTAGCGTGTAATGTTTGTGTGCTGCTGCACACACTCTACTGTCCTGGAGAGCGGCTGAGGTAATAGCTCCATTCCACCCTAATTATCCAACATCGCTAAATGGATTTGTCAGTCTCTATAGCACCTAACAATCAGCCAGTGTAGAAATGTACATTTAGAGTAATGTGAGAGGCGCATTACAGCGTATAATTCATGTTGCCCCAGGCATGCAAGCCACAGTGAGATGGCTCTTTATATCTGGCAAAATGGCAAACAGCTTTTCTGCTGCTCATACAGTATGTTGCTGTTTCTGTAACGCATTCATAATTCTCTTTTGCTGCACTTGTCTTCATTTTAAAGGGATAATTTTAAGTAGTCTGTCCTTGTTATTTATGCTTCATGCATTCCTTCATGTTTGACCACGCTCGCTCGCTTTCTAGCCTTTTTGCACCGCTCTGTCACTCTCATAAAGGTTTCTTCTTCTTTTTTTCCCCCTGCCATGTTACCTTCTTGTTGTTTTCGTTACTCAGACGTGTCGACACACTTTCTGATTAGATGACAATCACAATATGAGACGCTGTCACTTGGCAGAAGAAAGGAAGCTGTGATTCTTTTAATCAAGCAGAAGGCTTGAGAAAACACAGCAGTGGATACAGGCGGGGATGCGCTCGAAACGAGTTCCTCTTTGATCCCGTTATGTTCTGGTGCTCCGACTCGCTCGGAGGTCGTCGGGGGACAGATGACAATTTCATGACCCAGTAAAGACTTGTGGTATCATCATGTGGGAAGGATATGGATGGTACAGGGAGGAACAGTCAGCGTTTAGCAGTGGTGGCACAGATAATGCCACTACTTCAGGTAATAACATAGCAAAGGTAACATTGTGTCTTGTTTTTCAATTTTTGTATAAAATATGACAACGCATGAAAAGCTGCATGCTGTATAGTTATATTAATCACACAGAGTGCACGCTGTCCTGCAGTAACCCTTCACCTAATCTGATTCTGTCAGCATGCATATGACATCTGAGAATTGAGCAGATGAGACTTGAGTGCATCAATAGTGTGCTCACTCTTTTCAGGGTTTTCATCTAGTTTCTATTGAGTTTGGGAATTCTCGTGCAGAGGGGGAGAAAGCGAGAGAACCTGATTGATTTGCAGGTTTCTTTGCTGACTGGCGAGAGACGAAGAAAGGCTTCTAAGTGCAAGGGATTGACAGAGGCAAGAGATGTGGGCTTTGAAAGGAGCAGCTTGCATTAAATTCAGTCAGCGGGAGGCTGTTGTCAGGGGTGTTATCTGGAAACAATGAAGCTAGTTTAAATGAAGCTCTAGGCTGAGTGGGGAAACCTCCTGTGATCAATAATGTGTCTGGTTGTTCTGGGCCAACCAGGCAAATTATGCCTTTCTCTTTAAATCTGGCAAACGAGAGATTTAAAGAGAAAGGAACCTCATCCCCTCACTGCCGGTTGGCGTTTGATCCTGAGATGTAGTATCAGAGTCTGAAAGGCCCATTCTGTAATGGTAAAGACAGAAAGTGGAGGCCTAACCTGGTTCAGAAAAAGACCCGAGAAAAACCAGGATTAGTGCCCAGGAGGAGACACAGTGGTCCGATTAGTCTTGATGTTCTTTTTTTGTGCTTTCTTTCATTCTGTCTTTCAGGACAGTTAAATGTACTCAAACCCCTCTGAATCACTTTATGCCACCTGCCAAGCTAGGAAAGACAGTCTACCTCAATACTCAACTTATGTGCTTAACTCCAGGTGTTGAGCATATATAGGTAAAAAAAAAAGTGTACTGTGTAACAAATACATGCATGTACAGCAAACTAAAAAACTTGAAAATTGGTTGAAAACTGAGCAAGTTGTGGTGATTTTTCCACAGTGTGCTGACACTTCCAGCTCGTTTGTTAAATTGCTAGTGCGCGATCGCACAGTTGTGTCATAAGGTCGTTCTAAGGTTATGTATCCACTGTACCAACAGTGGCAAGTTTACATATATTAGTCAAGTACAAATGCCCACACAATCAAGATTGAATTTATGGAGAGTTCATCTGTGCCTCCAGCCTCGCTTCCATCTCTCCCTGTCTGACAGTCTCCATCAGCAAGTAGCTTATCTGTCTCTCACATCCCACTGCTATTCCCCAGATGTGTGTGTGTGTGTGCTTTCCTCCCCCCCTCTCTGGTATGGTAAACTAACATGTGAATTATTAAGCAGTTATCAAAGATGAAATCTTACGGCCTTAGATAGAGTTTTCCACAGTGTGTTTCTGCACGTGGATCATAATGAATGCTTTGTTTTGCTTTCTTTCTGTCTGAAACATTAGAGGGCTTTAAATCTGAAATGGGCACAGGAAGTGTTGAGTTTGTATAAATAGTGTAATGCACTAATGAATTAACAGGGTGGGAGTAGATCAAAAAAACCTAAATTAAGTCCAATTATTCATCAGAGAGAATTTTAAAAGGATAGTTACCAACAAGTTGAGGAAAATTGAGGTCAGTTAAAATCTCGCTCTCTCTCTCTGAAAGAGAATCTCTGCAATGATCAGTCACCCAGTTTTTTTTAGCATCGCTAACCCAAGTGCTAACAGCCACAGTACAAGAAAGAGGTACAAGAAAGCTGTAGCTCTGGCCTGAACTGCTTGTTTTCTTTTGCTAAACACACTGAGACACAGAAAAAGAAAAAAGGAGCAGGAGGGGGAGTGGGTCCCTCAAGAGTTTTACTGTTATCCTCTGATGCTTCACTCTTATTACCTACTTTCTTCCACCTCCCACAACCAGAGGCTGAAACCGTTGTTTTGCTCCAGGTTTTTGTTGTACAACACTCGATGGTGAAGTGTTCATTTCTGAGCAGCCCTGTGT